>VXBZ01011683.1:991129-1130280 GCA_013399135.1 Heliornis fulica | reverse complement strand
ATTAGAAGGGGGGGGCTAGTAGGTCAAGAGAGGTCCTCCTCTCCCTCTACTCTTCCCTGGTGAGACCTCACCTGGAGTATCGTATCCAGTTCTGAGCCCCTCAGTTCCAGAAGGACATACAACTCCTTGAGAGAGTTCAGCGTAGGGCAACTAAGATGATTAAGGGAGTGGAACATCTTCCTTATGGGGAAAGGCTGAAGGAGCTGTGTCTCTTCAGTTTGGAGAAGAGGAGACTGAGGGGTGGCCTCATTAACCTTTATAAATATATTAAGGGTGAGTGTCAGGAGGATGGATCCCGGCTCTTCTCAGTGATGGCCAGTGATAGAACAAGGGGAAATGGTTCCAAACTGGAACATAGAAAGTTCCATCTTAATTTAAGGAGGAACTTTTTCACTGTGAGGGTGATGGATTACTGGAACAGGCTGCCCAGAGAGGTTATGGAATCTCCTTCTCTGGAGACATTCAAGACCAATCTGGACATGTTCCTAAGTGATCTACTCTAGATGATCCTGCTCAGGCAGAGGGGTTGGACTTAGTGATCTTTCGAGGTCTTTTCCAGCTCCTCATATTCTGTGATTCTGTGATTCTGTGATTCTGTGATTCTGTGAAAGAAATCCATACGTGCTACCCCAAACATGAGACTGAGCTGGCATGGCCTTGCCCGAGCTCACCACTCCCTTTCCAGGGGCTGGCCACCACAACTCTTTTGTCTCAGCATCATCACAAAGACCACCTGTGATGGGCAGGTCTCTACAGTCCTTGCATCCTTGTCAGAGTGTCCCTCCATTTGGAAGATGCCTCCCTGCACCTACACATCCGCCAGCTGTAAGCGCATCCCTCTGCATCGAGATGCAGCAAAGCATGCTTTGGACAAATGGGGATTCCTGCACACTCCAGGTCACCATGGAGGACATCCCTGCTCCCCATAGCCCCGGCATCATGTGCAAGGAGCAGCTTCACCATGCTCACATGCACTGCAGAGCCTTACGGTAACACTGAATTGCAGTCAGCCCAGCAGAGATCCCCAGCTGACCCCTCGAGAGGTCTTTCTTCCGCGTGTTGTCTTGCTGTTTAACCTCAACAGTGTGCAGCTCTCCATCCAAAGTGTTGCTACTGTCACTTGCACCAAGGAATCACAAAATCATGGTATGGTTTGGGCTGGGAGGGACATTTGAAGACCATCTAATTCAACTCCCCCACCATAGGCAAGGACATCTTTCACTACACATTGCCCAAATCCTTGTTCAACCTGCCATTGTTGCAGATTTTGATGAGGCATCCGCAACTTCTCCGGGCAACCTATTCCAGTAGCTCACCATCCTCGCTGTAAAACTTTTCTTCGTGGTGTCCAATTGTTACACCCAAACTAAACCCACCCTCTTTCGGTGTAAATCCATTGCCCCTTGCAAGGGAAGGAGACACAGCAGGTTTGGTGGATCCACCCATGGCCGAGGGACGTGGATGTTGTCACTGGATCGCCCAGCTGTCTCTCTGCCCAGGCAGGGGGACTTTGCAGTCTGTGTGTTCCCGCTGCCTTGGGACAGTTTGTAGAGCGGCCATGCTGAGGTGTCGCAGAGCTGTCCTCGGCATGGCTGGCCAGGGGGAGTGACCGGCCTCACAACTTCTACATGAGTTTTCTCCAGGTCAGCGGTAACGACGTTAAAAGGCTTTGCCGGTTTGGCCGGGCCGGCACCAGGCACCTGTTTTGCGGGTCCCCGCGCGTGGCACAGCCGACCACGCCAGAATGTGACCTGATAATTGCATTATGGGGGTGTGGTCTGCGGATTAGTGTTGCTAAAAGTAACACTACATGGTGTTCAAGATAAGCTACTGGGTAGTAAACACACGGGGCCACCCCAGACTGGCCGCTCTCTTGTACAAGGGGCACAAGGGTTTTAAGGCGGTGGGAAAGCGCCATGTTTCCGTGACGGGAGGACGGCGGGATGGTGCCTATATTTTCTCACAGGGAAAAACTTGTTAACGAGGCACTGACTGAGCAAGATATGTTAATGAGATATCGATGCATATGATATTGACCTAGTGTAGCTTGCTAATGAGACATTGACCGCAGTGCTGGGGTGTTGCACCGGGGAGGCCGTGGTTATGCTGGGCCCCAGGTACCTGTCAGTGCTCCTCATGTGCCCGCTATTTGTAACGTGGGGCATCATGCTGGTTAGTCAGGCATGGCCAAGGTGAGGAAATGTCCTACCCATGAGTGAAGCTGCGCTGAAACCCATGAAACGAACCACACCAATCTGGAAAGCCTGAGAGAGTTACCCTTGGGGCACCACACCTGCTCCACAGTCCGCAGAACTAGGACATGCTGCCTGTGATATAGATGTTTGCCCAGGCAATTCCCTCGGGACACTTGTCATACCTTCTTTATATGTGCCCAGATGCACAGTGAGCTATCTCATGAAGAACAGATCATAGCAAAAGAAAAGACCCGGCTAGGTCCAATGAGCATGCAGGTGATGACATCACTCTGCATGGTGATACCACCAAGGGCTTACCTTCCAGAGCCTTGTGTGGTGATCCACCGTGGACAGTTTTAATGATGAATGAGTATTCCTGCCCTTACCAGTTTCGGTAGCCAGCAAGAGTCTTGCTGAACCTCTTGTTAGGTTTGGTAGCCTGAAGATGTGAAGGCAAAAATCTCACAAGGAGGTCACTGAGCCTTTGGCAGGGCCAGGCATTACTACACTTTGCTGGCACCAGAGCACCCACAGGTTTTCCACCAGGTCATCTCCAGACACAAAGATAATCCTCATAGCAGAAGATGCAGGAGAACAGAGGTTGGTTGCTTTGTGGTGGGGTGATCAGGGTGGGCTCAGCAATTTTGCCATGCAGGCACAGCTGTAAATCAAGACAGTGAATGGAGGACCACAAGGAGATAAGACCCATCAAGAAGAGTTGTGTCAGTCACTTCTGAGGGACCAGGCAGAGGCTGACAGCCTGGAGGCTGGATCCAGCTGGATGAGGAGGAGATTCAGACTACAACATCTGAATTAGACCTCCCCTCCAAAGTGCTGCAGGCAGCACACGTGTAGGAAGCCTGAGAGAAGGAGAGGAGTCAGGATTTCATACATGAACAGAGTTAGAAATAGAGACCTCCATGGCCCTGGGCAGCAAATACTGCAAGGGATGTGGTCTGGGCTTCAGGGCATCCCTAGACTCCTGGCCGGGCAGAACAGCGAGCAGCGAAGCCACAGGGTGTGTCGACAACAAGCGAGCAAACACAACCAGGACAGGAAGTCACTTGTAGCCTTCACATCACGTGGTTTTTCCTCATTCCATAGAGTGCCCCTACCACAAGCCCCTGGGCTTCGAGTCCGGTGCTGTCACCCCCGACCAGATAAGCTGTTCCAACCCTGACCAGTACACGGGCTGGTACTCCTCCTGGACGGCCAACAAGGCCCGCCTCAACGGCCAAGGCTTTGGGTGAGTCCCAAAATACCTCCCTGAAGGGTGCTGTGGGCGGGCAGTGTCAGGGGCTGGGCTGCCCAGGCAGTGTGGGGCAGGAGAGGTGGCGGTGGGGGATGCAGCAGGGCTGGTGCTGTCCCCGCAGGTGCGCGTGGCTCTCCAAGTACCAGGACAATGGGCAGTGGCTGCAGATCGACCTCAAGGAGGTGAAAGTGATCTCAGGGATCCTCACGCAAGGGCGCTGCGATGCTGACGAGTGGATGACCAAGTACAGTGTGCAGTACCGCACCGATGAAAACCTCAACTGGGTTTACTACAAGGACCAGACCGGCAACAACCGGGTCAGTGGACTGTGTTTCAGGCACTTGGGGATGGGGTGGTGGGGCACATTTAGTGACGTGAATGTGTGAGGTCTTGGTGGGGAGGCACCCCTAGAAGGTTGTTCTGTGGGAGCAGAAGCGTGTGTGGGGACTGGTGTTCAGCCCACATTGAGGGGCAGCGCTGGGGGTCCCTCTGCACGGTGAGAGCAGGTGCCACGCTGACCAGCTGCAGGGTGAAATACATTTTTGATGTTTTCCAATGTCAGTGGTGGGGTCCAGATTGACCTGGTCAGAAGGAGACATTACCTGCCATCGCAGGGGAAGGGCACCTCGGTGGCAAAAACCTCTTTTGCCCTAAGGCCAAGGCTACTGCACGATGATGGTGCAGAACAAACCCTGAGATGAAAATCTGCAGCCAGTCAGGTCACAACACACTGAACCATTTGCACAAAACCAGCCCTGGGCGGGGGGAACCATACAGTAGTGTCTGTGGTGCCCCTACAGCCCAGGTGGGCTGGGGGATCCCGTAGCTGCTGCCCCCCCAGGGAACCTCATTGTCCCTCTGCGCTGAAGGTCCCATCCCAGCAGGGGAGGCTCTGGTGGCTTTGCTGAAGTACTGGCTCCTGCAGCCCTGGGCTGATGCTGAGGTTCCCCCAAAAAACAGGTCAAGGCAGCAGGAGATGTGGCAATGTGGCCAAGCAATAGGGAACGGTCCCCAAATCTGTGTGTCAGAAAAAATCTGGGGGGGCCCATTGCCTAACTGGGTGCATAGGGGTGACTGGCTCAGGAGCTGCAAACAGTTGAGAACAGCCACCCTGACTCGGAACGTGTGGTGCCTTGCTGCGGGAGGGCGAGTGAGCAACAGGAACAGGGGAAGCTGGAGTCCAGCCTAACCCCAGGAGGTGGAGGGACAATGGGAGAGGGACGTACTCACACAGCCCAGCCATGGTGACACACGTTTCCCAATGTTTTTCAAGCCTTTTTGTTTTGGGGGTAGGAGAGAGGGACCCTCCTCCTCCACTCTGCACAGGCACCCCAGGGAAAGATTTCCACCTCTCTCTCCCCAGGTCTTCTATGGCAACTCGGACCGCTCGTCCTCAGTGCAGAACCTGCTGCGGCCACCCATCGTGGCCCGCTACATCCGCCTCATCCCGCTGGGCTGGCACGTGCGCATCGCCATCCGCATGGAGCTCCTCGAGTGCCTGGGCAAGTGCGGCTGAGCACCTGCCCGCCCCGTGCTGTCTCCGGGGGCGGATGAGTCGGTGCTGGCCTGTGCAGCCACCCCGCCTTGCCCACCGACGCCTGCTGCGGCCGGGTACACGCCAGGACTGCAAAGGGAAGGGCTGTCTCGAATAAAACGTTGCTTCACACCACGCCTCCTTTGCCTCCAGTTCACCTCTCCAGCTTGGGTGGGGAAGGGACCCACTTCTGGCTTTCATCTGCCATGAAAAGGATGTGTCCTGCCAAAGCCAGGGGTTTTGTTCTGACCCAGCTAGGCAGCTAATCGACCTCTGGAAATTCACTTAACCTCTGGCCCTTATCTAAAAAGAAGGGTGCTGAGAGGCTTAATTAAGGGGTCCTAAAATGCTTTTAGAGTTGCACTTGACTTTCACATCTGCATAAGCATGTCATGCTGGAGTAACAGCACGACTGAGGGCGTTATGTGAGTGGGATAGAACCGGACAAAATACAATTACAGAAATACAAAGCTTTTTCCTCATAAAGTTTAACTTCTCTCAGCATATCTCTGTCATTTGAATTTGGTGGCACAGAGCCCCATGACACTTAACCTGAAGAGGGCCCAACTGAGGCTGCAGGAGGTGATGTGAAGCAGCGCTGAAAACACTTTTATCTTCCAGGAGCGAAACTCCTGCAGGTCTTTACCTGCAGAGGTAGGGAGACCAAGGCATGGCTGTACAACAGGTTTGGAATAGGCAGGACAAAGACCTGCCTTCAGCTTCAGGTTGTGGATGACAGGTTGGCCATGAGCCAGGAGTGTGCCCTGATGGCCAAGAAGGCCAATGGGGTCCTGGGGTGCATGAAGAGGAGTGTAGTCAGCAGGTCAAAGGAGGTGATCCTCTCCCTCTACTCTGCCCTGGTCAGGCCTCACCTGGAGTCCTGTGTGCTAAGTCACTGTTTATAAATATTTGAACTGCAAGAGACAAAGGGAGATGGGCAACCTCTTCTCAATGGCCTGTGGGGACAGGACAAGGGGTAATGGTCACAAGTTAGACCACAGGAGGTTCCGCACCGATGTGAGGAAGAACTTCTTCATGGTGAGGGTGATGGAGCACTGGAACAGGCTGCCCAGGGGTGTTGTGGGATATTCAAGACCTGTCTGGATGCCTACCTGTGCAACCTGCTCTAGGGAATCTGCTTTGGCAGGGGGTTGGACTTGACAAGCTCATGAGGTCCCTCCCAACCCCTACAATTCTGTGTGAATCTGTGTTTCTGTTATTGTGACTTTTTAGCCTGGGGTGATTACAGAGGGAGGTGAGGGGACTGCTGAGAAGTTGACCAATCTGAACTATGTGATAAGAGACTGCCTCAGGCCTCCAGACCAGCCACACCATTTGTGAGTCAGCAGCCCCTTTCTCTCAACTGGGACATGTGGGAATTATCCCTTCGGTATGGTCTGAGAGAAAATTGCCCACACCCACTTTAGTCTCTGTCCCAGCGAGGACCAACACTGACTACACACGGGCTACCACAGCCGGGTGCTCAGCCTCTTCAAGGAGGTGGCTGCCTCATTTTCTGGAACCCTGCAGGGAGTGCAGAAAAGGCCACAGAGTGCCTGGCATCAGTCAGGTCATGAGGTCCTTGAAAGAGCGAGAGCAAGGAGTGAGGCCGAGTCCCCTGAGAGCGAGGTGCCTCAAGGGAACAGGCCGCTTGTCCTGGTAGAAGTTGAATCCAGTAGTTCAGGCCGGCACTTTCCCTGTTTTGGAGGTGATGGGTGTTCTGGAAGGTTCTGAACAGACTGTGAGTCCTGGCTTCCCGCAAGTCTGCAGCTGGGAGAGGAGGGATGCTAATCCTGCTCTTCATTTTGTTTCCAATTACCCTGAAGGGTGAGGGATATAGTAACAAAAGAAGTCATGGCCAGGGGATGTTAAAGAGGAACCCATCAAAAACTGTATCACTGACACCTGTTTGCTCAGCTTATGCATGGCGATGCCCAAATGCCAACATTCTACCCCAGTGGTGGATCCCCTTTTGCAGCAAAGACAGTTCAAGGGCTGGAATCTTCTTTTAGGGCCTTTTCTTTTCTGAGTGGTGCCTGCTGAGGAAATGGGTGGGTTGATAGCCATGAAGAGAGATAAGAGCAGAAATTCTTGCCCCCAAAAGAAGAAACACCCCTCCCCCAGTGTCTGCCATGAGACCGCAGGAATGGTGGGCAATGAAGCACTTCAGGGCTGTTGTGGCTCTGCTCCTGGGACAGACGCTGGGTTTGGGGACAGACACAAGTCAGCTTCCCAGATGAGGAGTTGGCGGGGACCTGGCAGGGACTTGGCAGGCAGAGAGTCTGGGTGCTGTTCTGGCCCATCCTGCTCCTCTGAGACACACTGCGGTCTGGGGAGGCGCGTGGGAGGGGACAAGCGAGGAGTAAGAACAGCCGTTGAGCAACACCAGTGTTCTAGTGCAAAATCTGCATTTTTATTAAAGACATATTTTGGAAGGCCCATTCAAAAATACATTGTGCTCAGTAAAAATTAACCATTTCCATGCTGATAATTAAGGTTACCACAGGATTATTATTTTTTGTTTTCCTCTTTTAGAATATTTACAGCAACGATAGAAATTGTACAGAAGTTAAGAATGGAATACATGCCCAAAAAAAATTTGGTAAGGTGTACCAACAACATGATACAAAGGGTTGTATACAAACACTTTACAAATGGTTTGTTAACTTGCATGAAGTCATCCTTAAATATGCAACACTTTTTAAAAACAATTTGTGTATTCCAGGATTAAAAAGGTGAACACCACATCACATCCCTTCCACAGCAGAAAGCATGGTAGATTTAAAAGTTTGTGCGCTTCAGGTTTCTAGTAGCTGTTAGAAAAACCATCGGGGAATCTTATCCATAAATGTACAAGTTTGGAAAGCTACCTCCCCAGCCTGTCATTTTTGGAATAGCCTGTACTGGCAGGTTGTGAAAAAAAGATCACATTTTTCTAAACCTCATTCTTCCTTCCTTCTCCCAAATGATGCAAATTCAGAATTCAGCATTTCACAGTGGAGATCTAAGCAGTCCTGGAAGTCCTTAGCAGATTAACCAGATTTTAAAATGCCTGCATAGAATTTCCAAAAAAAGAGTTATGGTTTCATGGAAGATTTTAGCTTCTAAACCAAATACATCGAGAGAGATGTTACACCTTTCCATTAGACACACCCTTCAGTAGTACGAGTCTAAGATGTGCACTAGCCAAAAAAAAAAAAAGAAAGAAGAAAAGGGAAGTCGAGACAGTTACCTACACTTAAAGGTTTGCCTTGTTACTAAACAGTTAAAAGCTCAGCCATTGCATTTACATATCAAGGGTTTACACCAAGAGGTTGATATCCTACAGGAAACTTGAGTAGCAGCTTCCTTCTTGCGCTATGAACATGCTTTACTGCTTCTAAGGGAAAGCTCTACGAAAGCAGGTACTTCACAACGCATCTCTACGCCTGCACAATGAAGATGCCACCTCGCATTTCTCAGAATGGATCCAGAGAAACAACGCCCTGTGGAAACAGAGACCTGGTGGAACAAAGTGCCTTGGGAGGCAGCGTGTTTTGGTGGGGGCACAATGAGGTAAGGTATCTCACCCAGATGAAATGGAAAATTAAAGTGAAGAAAATCCTGAGCAAGTCTAAGGATAGCTGTTTGAATAAAACAGCGAACAGGGTGGAGTAGTAGATAAGGCCTCTAACTCCCTGATAATCTGCACTAGAACAAAGAACAAGGCAACTGCAATATTTGAGGACCACGAGGGGAAGACTGCAAAGCAGTGCAAAGGATGGTGTTGGGATTCTAGAGGGAGAACTCAGATGGCTTGGAGGTTTCAGAAGTATATCCGATGAAGGCCCATCAAGATCTTATTACTTGGTTGCTGACAGTACCTAGAGGAAGAATCTTTTTATACGTCTCTTCAAAATTTGGAGTCAGTAATAAGCTTGGAACAACCAAACCAAACCTTGACCACGTTCTGCAAGAGAGAGGAGGTAGATTGACTTGCAGAGAAGACAAGAGATGTGTAGAGTCACTCTCAGCCTAAGTCACAGAATTGCACATTTGGACCCTTGGGCCGTGTCTTGAGAGTTGTTTTTCCCCAGACACATGTTTTGGGTTACATTCTAAAAGAGCCTGAGGAGCAGTCTGATTCAGGGGAACAAAACCATCCAAACATAGCGGGGCTGGTCCTCTCACACTTCTCGTGCTTCCTCCACTTAGTTTGCCACAAAAGGCCAACTTTTGCACCAAGCAATCGGCTGTACACAAGGTAAGAAAGTCACTGTCCAAGCAGAACTCAGAGCAAGTACAATTCAGACCTAACCCATCAGATTTACCCATTTAACAGTTACTGCCTCATGCAGTAGCTGTTAGGACAGTCCACCGGAGATCAGATGACCTACTTCAGCTTTCCTCTTCCAGTCGAAAGATCTCCTACGTTAATTTTCATGAAATTTGCTTCATGATCGCAAAATGAGCCATCTTCGGTTTCAGTACAGCATCTGAACCGAGAGATGTGTGCAAGCCTTTGCTTGCCTGACGAGCGTGAGCATCAACGCACTGCTGCCCTGTGACCCTTTGAGAAAGGAGCCAACAGCTAGAACTTCCAAGCTGTGTTATATTAATGGGGGTTACTCAAACCGCTCCCTTATTTAACAAAGGCCAGAAGTGAAATGGCTTTTCTCCTCATTCATTACAAACCCAGTTAACGAATGCTTAGTATCACACCATTAGAGAGCACTGTGTAGGGAAAGGCACCTGTTCTTAAACAGTGTCCTGATTCAAAGGTCATTTAGAAATGGTTAAACAGGGCACATCACCTTTCCGATCAACTTCTGCGATGCTCCTATCCTGTTTCGAATGGTGGGTCTACTTACGTGAACAGCAGCCCAGATGTGCGGCTTATAGTACAACCCCATTAACAGATGTAGTATGTATGCTAGCTGGACTGGGAAAAATAAACATTCATTGCCACCCCCCGAGTTGCAGTATATTATATATGGCTATCCTCTTCACACTCTGTGTGGTGCTGAGATTCAGGTACTGTCCCAGCTCCACTCTGGCAGTGTTTGACATCTACGGAATTAATTACGCGCACGTACTTTTCAAGCCTGTCTCACTACCACTGCATGATGAGACAAGAAAAGCCCCAATCTCTTCCATGGCTCCCTTCGAAAGCGGATGGGTTTTGCCTTAGCTACACAGATCACAACAGTGCCTTCAGAGCTGTATAATCCGCCTCCCCCTTCCTTGTCAGGGGTTCTGCTTCACTGAACTGTCAAGAAGTCATAGCTTCTCCGAGTGACCACAGGAGTCTCCGCAGCTATTAGCCACGGCAGCCTCTGAAGAGAGAAGGAAATGGTTGGAGCGTAGCTTTTGACACTAGTAAGATCCGACTGCTAAGAGATCTGACTGCAATGACAAGGGATGGCCAAAAGCCCATCACAGCACACTGCTTCTTCAAGAGTCACTCCAGCTTTGCCCCCAGAATTAAGTTGGTCAAGCAGAGAGAAAGGTGACAAGCCTAAGGACGACCCAAGAGTGTCTCGTGAGTTTGGATCTTGGAAGCCTGCTTTAATACTGATCTAAAAGAGCATGTATCTCTAAGTATCAGGATCCAGAGGTTTAGGGGGGGGCTGACTTGGTATCAGGAATCAAAGCTTGGGGTCAGTCCCAAGCCCTGTGAGATGGGGAATGTTTTTGGGAGAAGGGACCGAATCCGGGATCGCTGACTTCCTGCAAGAACTCTGCCCAGTGCTCCGTGCTGGCGACCTCTCAGAGGAGCAACACATCTTGAACTGGGATAAATGGAGCTTAAGTAGCTCTATGGGACTGTTCTCTGTGGTCAGGTCTGTTGAAAAAATGTATGTTGTTCTAGGTTAATACATTTACATGGCAGTTTATAAGGACAGCTTAAACATATCTACAATCTCAGGTAAGATGAGCTTAAGGTGCTTCTTTTTCAGTTAAAAACTGCTCAAGAGCTATAATAAAAACATACAGACAAGTTTAGGCAGCTTGAGTTCTGCAACATGACTATAATTCATTTCTGAAACTTAAGTCTCTTTTCTATTCACATCATTAAGGATGCCATAAGGCAAAACAGATTGCCAAAGAATAAAATGCTGTTTAACTAAGATACTTTATACTCAGTAAATCTATAGAACATGTAGCACAAGACTCACAGACCAGTGAAGAGGAAAGCTCACACTTAGAAAGTCGTTTGCTCTGTGATTCTCTTCTCCTTTATCAAGCCAGCAAATCTCAGTCGCCAGAAGAAGACTCCTTTGGAAGCCTCGGCAAAATTACATCAGCAATATTCTAAATATTGGGAAGTTAGACCAGGTTAAAAATACACATTTATCCCAGCACCAGCTGGCCGAGCTGCTGGAAGTTCTTTCCAACAGAAGGAAGAAAATACTACATACATTCAACACAATTTAGTATTCAACTGAAATCTACTACGATTTGTTGAATGCGAGAAGAAAATGCAGTATGAAGTAGAAACAACTTTCCATATATATGGGCCACCAAATACTTGCACATTCCCTGGGTCACCCTTGAAGCTTCGCTAACTACTTTAAACAGCTCTATGTACAGTCAGAGATTACTCTGATTTAACTTAATGGGTATTGAGAAAAAAAAACCCAAGCCCAAAACACAAAACCAACCACCTTTGGAAACATTTGCTCTTGCTAGAAATCAGAACAGCCACACTGAGCCCAGTACCACCATTCCCAGCACAAAGCTCTCACCGCCAAGCTAAGAGTCTCACAGCGGTGACAAGATACGTATCCACAAAGCGGAGGAGGGTCTAGTCTGAACCCTCCTGTGGGGCCAGTTCAGATTGCACTGCTTAGAGCCCCACTCTTGGGCACTGCTCTGGTGAGGGCTTTCAGTGGCATTGGCCCACTGCCAAGCAGAGAACGGGACTAACCTGGTGGGGGCCGACCGGTGAATCCAAGAGACGGCTAAACCGTGCTGCTCAACTCTGACAGCAAGGATGGGGAAACACCACAACATCTTTCCCGAGCGCCCACTGAACTCCTCTGAAACTGAACACCCTGTCATGTCTACCGTATTTATACACATGATATATCAACACAGCATATATCATATATATATGGATATCATAGATATATCTGTAGAAAATCACATCTGCATTTCTCGCAGGCAACTGACAAAGAAAGGATTCTTATTCTGTAATTTTTTTGAATTTACGAGACTTTTTTTTTTTTCCCTGGACAAACCTGATGCAACATCCTTCCACACTGTACTTTCGGACAAACACCCTTAGAGTAGTGGTGCCAAATTTGTCAGTATTAGACCTTTGGTATGACTCGAGAGGTACCGAACAGCACGTCCAGTTTGCATTGTTAGCCAAGAAGGAAGTTCAGCTCTTACTGCCTGGCTGCTTCTGGCAACTGCATCTATGGCTAAATTATCCGATCGACATTCAGGTTAATAATCTCTTTCTGGAAAAGACTACGCATTTGCAAGTACAAGGGTCTCGTGAGGACAGCACCCAGAAAACAAACTATGCTGCAGAGTAATGGGGCGCTGAACTGGCGTGTGCAGGAAGGAAAGATTGTATTGTTCTGACACTACAGGCCTGACTCTCCTCTTATTGCACAAAGTTTAGACTGGTGAAACTCTTGACTCCTCCTGGCTCACCTTTGAGTTAGTTTACCGGCAGCAACAGAGGAATCGGGCTGTGTGCTTGCTACACTCGACATGCACCGACATAAAGGCAGTTTTAACGTCGTTGTACAGGAGACCGGAACCTAAGACCCAGTATTTAGCTGAGACTGGTAACTGAACTGTGTGCGGGAACACTCAGATAGTAAGACCTAAGGAGAAACTAAGCTGCACGGCAACCTTCTCCCTCGACATCCAACTATCAGATTTGTAGCTTTAAATACATCCTGAAATAGAATAAAAAGTGCAAGAGTACTTTAAATTTAAATGCAGTGTTTATCTTATTTGTTAACAGATTGCTAAACAAGATGTAAAACACACGTATGCATAAAAGCTTATACCATGATCTGCAGTGCCATGCTATGCGTTAAGTGTCAAAGCCTGACATTTCACTTCTGATTCATGCTTTGTTTCTTTGGTTTTCACCCCTGTGTTTACGTGGGAGAGCACCTGCTTTAGCTTGTAGTCACGGGGCGCTTTATCTCTTTAGAGGAAACAGAAAATCTGGTACTGGGGCTCTGTGCTCTTGATGCAGATGCGGTAATCCCATCGATACTACTAGGAAAGCTGAGGACACAGGGGAGAACGTACCACATTCAGATTACATGTACAGTTTGGCAGTCTCTTACACTTAGCCAATACTTACAACCAAATAGCCCAGGATAAAGCTTGGAACCCAATGTTGCCTTTTGCTTGTTACCCACAGCGCCTCCAATACCAGGCTCTCTTAGCTGAGCAAGATTCATACTGTTACAGTCATGTTTATGTCCACATTCAACTTCCTTTTATTAGAAGTATAATCCTGCACTTTATATCACAAATGTATAAAAATATGGCAGATAGTGTCATAACAATACTTTTCTTTTAAATGAGTATATTTAAAAAACAGACAGTTATTTTCCATTTATATATATATTTATATATAGAATAAAGTACTCCTGATGCAATATATAAATGTTACTGTTAGTTTTTTATAGAAACTACTGTAGCTGTTGCACTGCTTCACAATGTTTCAAACAGCTGAAAATAACTTTACATTAGAACAGAAAAGATATGATTATAACAGTACGATATTGGGTCATCATAAATAAATATTACAAACCCTATCAAATATGGAATTTTAAAAAACAAATTTAAGACGTACAGTTTAAACCGTTAGGAGGGATACACTTTTATCACATAAACCCCACTGTTTCAACTAGGCAGCAAAAGAATGCAGTAAGGGCATAGGTCTGGCCACGAACGCTTTCCCCCTTCTGAGTGCCAATACATACCAGAAGTCTCCCAGCTTTCAGAGACGTGCACTAAGCTGGAATGTAAATGAGAGAAAACGGGAAGGCGGTTTTCTCCCCGACCGGCACGCTCTGCCTGGCATCCAGCGACATTCCCGATGACTGGTAATTCAGATTCCAACTGGGTTTACTGTATAATCCCTGACTCTCGCTGTGGTGCCGAAGAGCATAGCTCCACACGTACGTATTGCACACCTTTATAAAGCTGAGAATGCAGTCTTACCATCACCAGAACCACTACCACCACGCCCCTACGCTGATCTCCACCTGAACCAGCCTCATTTCTGGAGTGCAACTACAAGGCTGTCTCTTTTAAATCATTCAGATTTGGCATTCGCGATCGGTTTGTTCGGTTATACGTGTGCCCGTTCTGTCCGCTCTTGGAAGGCAGCTGGTCGGAGTAGGGAGGCCCATCACCCGTGCTCCTGTTCACCGGGGAGACGTGCCAGGAAGGCTCCAGCTGGCTCGGTATCTGCAGCGTCGGCCGGCTTTTCGGCTGAGGCTCTTGCCGCACGTTGCTGCTGCCGCTGCCAGAGCTTTGGCTCATGGGGTGAATTCGCACTTCAGAGAAAGAAGCTTTGGCCGGCTGACTCGGTAAGGGCTGGAAGCGAGGCTCAGCAGGGACGGGATGATTTGAAGAGGAGAGGTGCAAGAGCTTTCGGAGAGATTTTAATGGCTGGCTCTGAAAGACACACGGAAAAACACTTGACCTTCTGCTCTCCAGCATGTCAGACTTCCCATAACGAAACTGTCACGTCCTCGACTGAACACCTTGACCTTCACAGGACTTCATCGCATTTCATTTCTACTCATTTGGAATATTTCATTCCCAGCTATGACTACACACTGGAGGAAAATGCTTTGTCATTATGATTCAATCTATTAGCTACCCGAAAAGATGGAACCTTTTCTACATCAGAAAAAACCTGCTACTCCCATCAAATGCTTTAACCTTGTTTCCTATTGCAACAGACGCAGAGACGATTGCATCAGCTGCCTGTCTATCACTGCTCCTACTAACTCTACTAACTCGTCACTACTAACTTTGAAGCCTCAGCCACATTTTATGAGGTGCAGGTATCAGAAATAAAGTTCCTAAAATGTGTGTGAACGTCACTGACAGGTTAGAGGGGGTTCCTGAATAATCACCCACGCTGAGGCCGGGGCTGGCAGCAGAACTCTGCTCTGCAGTTGGCATTCTGTTTGCAGGCAGCTGGGTGCTAAGCTGCTCTAGAGTTCCTCCCAGGTTCCTTACCTCATGAGCAGGTTGGAAATGAAGCCGTGGGGTTATTGAAATGGGTAGGAAGAGCCTGAGGAAGCCTGAGTACACAAAGTGGTATGAAAAAAAGACTCTGATATTAAATTCCACAGCTCACAGAGCAACCTGCTTCTCCAAACACCACAGCTGCCACAAATCCGCTTCAGTTTTCAATGCCACAATGGCGACAGAGCATGGCACTGGAGCTCCTTCCTATACCCTGCCCCCCAAGCGGCTTTTAGAACTGGTTTTGGAAAATCAAGTTGCCTTAGCACAGTGCTACTCTCCAATAATGTAGCCTGCTTAACTCACAGTCTGTGCCAGCTGAGGCACAGCTGCATCTTAACATGCTCATGATGCTCTGGTGACCCCATCAAGTACCGGACTGTGTCAGGCAGCAGTGTACCCTCGGGATGTGCCACTCCTTGCAGAGCTGACTCGAGGGCTTTGCTACAGCGCTGCAAAGCCATCACAGACATGCAATGAAATGTTGCTTGCCTCTAACACAGAAACACAACTGGGATTTTGCAAGGCTCAGAGATGGACACAGGGACATTTAGTCTCTCTTCCTTGTCATTCATGTCTAAGGCTTTCAAAGAATTCTGCAGGACTGCTGGCACCTGATTTTTTACAATGAGTGCAGAGGGAATGGGGATGTTAGGAAATAATACCAAATGTAAGTCTTCTGTTCAACATAGAAAAAGCTGTCAAGATACCTCAGTGATGTTAAAATACAGTGAATTGATAATTCCACTTACATGAGGCTGGATTTCTGTCATCTTCTCAGGATGCCAATCCTTCTGCCTGCTGCTCTGGTGATTAGAAGGATGAATGGCTTTCTGTAATGCCAAGAGATCCTGACCATCACTACTAGGCATCTGCAACAAAATATTCAATGCTGGTTTCCTAATACATCCTGAAGAAGAGCTGTAAATCATTTCCCCCAGTTAATTACAGAACGCAAGTGAAGCCCATTACCACAGCAGAATTGCAATGACCTTTCAATACTTCTCCCCAAAGTAAGAGCCAGTGGCTGTGGATATCATGCAGGTTTGCTATACCCTTAGCCCTTAAAGCGTTCGCATGCTGTTAGTCTTATTTGCTGTAAGAGAGAGCAGTTAAACGAGGCTTCACAAATACAATAAAAAAAAAGAAAATAAAAATAATCGTTGAACCTCATCTTCATTTAAAAAGCATTCCATACTGCAGTTAAGACCATGGATCAGTTCTATAAATTCGTTCCTGTGAGTAGCAGACCGTCAACTGATGTCTGGCTCATATTACTGTAACAAAACTTGGAGCTTTTCCTTTTCTTTCCGCAAATATCCCAAAGTAAAGCAGAACTCCCCAAACTTCCTCCTCCAAAACAATCTTAGAATACAACAAAATTTATGGCAGAAGGATAATTTACAACTTAGAGGCAGAGTTTTATCTCTTTTGAAGAATTCTAAGCAAAAAATTGGATATTTTCAACAATTTCAACCTGGTTTTAATGCAAGCTCTCTTTTATCATGAACAATCAGGACAAACAAAAATACAGCAGAGGCATATTTTAGTTTGCAGATAATATGTTGTTATTTGGCTGATTAAATTTATATATAGGTGAGAAGTTTGCATTAAAAAAAGATATTGCCAATATAGCTATAAACCACACCAGGTTATTTTTTTTTTCCTGATGAAACANGATCCCATGAAAATAAAACACATGCTGCCGTAGTCAGTAAAACAAGTTTACTGGAGCATTTTACGGTGCTACTGTACTTAAAAATTAATACCATGGGTAGAGTGACTACAGGAAGCTTTTTCAAAGAAGAACTAGGCTTTAAGTTATTCTTTGAATTAAAAAGAGGAAAGAGGGATTTCTTGATGCTTGGATTCTCCCCGTTGGTTGAGTCTGTCTGCAATATAAGATACAAAATCTAAATGCATAGTATTTCAGTTTAAGAGATCTGTCCTTACTATATAATAATTTTTTCTTTTTTTTTTAAATTCTGACAGTTTATGGTACCAATCCTATAATTTGGGAAAATACAATAGTGACTGAACAAAAAAAAAAAAGCATACAGAACAAATTCAAGAAACTCAATGCGTGTAAAGCATGTAAAAAGAGATGAGTACACCTACTCTTGCATCCACACCCATTAGGCTGCAGAGTGCCTTTCAAAGCGCCTCGGAAACAACCGGTGATTCTGGTTGACTTTCCTGAGCTTTGGATCCAATCTTGTGATTCTGGCAATCATTCATTACTTACAATAATGACCTAAAGCAGTACAACTTTTCTTATTTTTAAATAAAGTATCGAAGATACACTAACAATGACAGCAGTCGGTTTCAGAATGAGCAGTTGATAGCTACCTCTAGGAGAAATAACAGTATTCTATTTTTGACTTGTAAAAAGAGCTTGGGCTCCAAGATCAATTACTTCAGGTCTGACAGAAACGTGCCTCCAACACCTTCGCGCATAACCGCGAGGGCACCGGCTGGTTCAGTTTAACTTCTGTGGTACAACCGACGGATGCCCGCACAACAGATGGAACTGCCGAGAATTAGACTTGTGAACGGGACTGTTTCTCCCCTGTTCATGGGACACACGCTGTGCCTGGCATTGTTTTGCCATCTGAAAGAAAGCTTAAAACCAAAAAAGAAACAAAACAATATAATGGTTATGTGACTAAAGAGAACGATGGGTGTGCTACCAAAAGCGAGGGTAGCTGTCGCAGCTTCTAAATTGCATCCAAGTTAATGAAAGATAGAGTCACTAATTAGCACAGCTTGTTTAGGAAGTTTATGGGCAGAAGAATTTCCTGCCTGAAGTTCAATACATCAAAAAGGAATCAAAGCATCACTTGGAGAAATGCTCATCTGCAAGTGGTTTTTCCAAAGCAGGTGATTTCCTCAGACCCTGAGCTTGCAATATGTGCCCAAACCTGCAAAACCTGGGCTCTCTGAAGACAGCATATAGTGCCTATTGACACTGCGCACAACCCTCATGATATCACGCTGTTTAGTGGCAGATGACAGAAAAACTGTAACTCTAGCGATCCTCAAAACATTTTGCTACCTTACAAAACACTCCACACAAGATGAAAAGGAGAATGGGTAAGCGAAACCGGTATTGCAAAGAGTTCCCATAGCGGGCAGTAACAATCATTATCCCACAAGGACCTGGACTGGAGAACTCTAGGGTGAATGATTAATGGGAACGACTCTGCAGGAAGAAGTGTCAAGAGCTGGGATCAATTCTGGGCTGTTAAGAGATTTTGAGAAAGGCATCATTAAGAAGATGTCTCCAATCCCATTTCAACTAGATACATTTTATGACGCTGATGACAATCACCAGAAAAATGAGACTTGCTAAAGGATATCAGAAATAAATAGTGGATAGCAGATGTGATATTATTACCCCCCTAATGAATTCTATTTCTGTGACGTGCTTCTCAGCATTGAGACAGTTCTCCCGTCTAGTTCTTTGCTGCAGAAAGTCCGTGTCAAGAGTAAATAAGGGGAATTACATATGTTTAAGACTCTATAAGAATTCTAGGCCTCAGAAAAAAAACTTGGGTGGTCACAAGCTATATATTAGGTTTTTAATATAAATTCACAGAAAAAAATTATTCATATAGTGGAAGAGCTGCTGTTACAGCGCTGTTAACAGCTTTCACTACTTGGTGTGGAAGTGAAGGTAGTAATTTTTGCTTGTGCTCGAAGATCCTATCGAACACCCCAGTGTCTGTTAGTCAGATGTCTGTCCTCAGCTAACAGAGGGAGAAGAACAAAGATGGTGTTTTACCCAAGCACTTGGACACACACTAGTGGGTACAGTCTGGCCCTAGATACTGTCCCGTTAAGCAGAAATGAGAAGAGGATTTTCAGTCTCTGGTTGGGGACAAAAGTCAAGTGGATGCCAGCAAGTTTCCAGCCGAAGATGCAAGAGTTTTGTCACTATCTTATTTCAGTGATTTATTCATCCTTCTACAAGATACTAGCTCTTAACTAGCCAACGTAATTTTCCCTCATCCAAAACCTCTCTCCCTCTCCTTAAGACTGAGAGGAAAGAGGAGTCAGGATGATGTACAACCATCCTGTCTTGTACTAAGTGATGGTATTCGTAGCTACAGATTGAGGTGCTCGTGATCCAGATGTTTTAGAAGGTGCTGGGTTTTCCGGTGCAGCACAAACCAGTCTAGATTTCCTTCACACATTTTAATCTGCAAACAGTTGATACAGTGTCTAGCAGCTGGAATGTTTTTTTTTTTTTTCCCTTGCTACCACATATTAATGGCTGGAATCAGAGTGGATTCAATCAGTGCAATTTTAACACCTTTTTTTGCTTTTCTTTTTTTTTTTAAATGCATCACTGACACCAATGGCCTTATCTGGCTGTGCTGTCCTTTCACAGACATTTTAAAATCAAATAATCCCAGAGTTATAATCCAGACATTCTGTTCAGTGTGTAATGCAAACGATCCCATTTGAACTGGGTACAGGTACCATCAGGACAAACAAGTTCAGAAGGAGGGGTAGGCGCCACTGCTCCAAAACCTGCCCAGCTCGAAGGCGAGGTGCATTTCTGAGTGCTAATTAACACACGCTCATACATTCCATACAATTCACAGAAACAACAGCAACAAAAGCAGCCTGATCATAGGTCTACCCCAACTGTCAACAGATCAGCTCTTCACCAACACCCAGAGTCAAGTCACCTCCTTCTACAACAGTAAATGTTTTGATTTAGGCCTGCAGAACCATTAACTTATTCTGAAGCTGATTTAACTGTAAAGGGTAAGTGTGATTAACTCCGCTCTGACAACCTTCAAAACTGTTACTGCAGCTTGATATGTAAATGGCATCAAGTTCTTGAAACAAAACAAGACCCCCAATGTGGGGAATTGAAGCAAGCTGGGTATACATTGCTGTTGGAGACCATGATCCCTCAACTAGATAAACCACAGTTTCATTTTATACAGTTTGGTTTTCAGATTCCAGATCAAGTCAGAAATTAATCCTCTTACTTGGAAACAGAAAGCATCTGACACAATAAAATATCAAATAAGGAATTACTGCTACTAACAGCTTAACAATAAAGTCACACTTTAGTGAAAAAAAATCTTAAAAATGTTGCATAGGGTTCTTATTTTGCTACCCAGGAAAATGAAATGTCAGAATGAACGACAGAGAAAAGAGCAGGTAACAGAGAAGGACAGACAAACATTTATTTATGAAACTGTTTTGCACATAAGATTTAGCAATATACGACTACATTAATTAAAAATACTGAAATGTCCAGAAATTCTGCTTCTGGTGGGCTGTTTGAGAGCTGGTATAGCTACTACAAGTGAAAGCACACTTGTACTAGCTATAATTGAAGATAAAGCACCTGCAGCTTTTTAACATTTTGTAAAACAAGCTGTATGTAAATGAAATTTTAAATATTTTACTGTTTCCGGAACTGCCATCTGAGAATGTGATGAAACGATGTTTAAGTTACTTCAGTTCTTAGGGAGCCTTTAACTATGAAATTTGTGAACTGTTAATGTACCATTGCTCTCTGATGAAAGAAAGTTCTTTCACTCTCCTGCAAACTAGATGAAAATGTAAAAATGTATAAAAGCCACTAAATGCTTATACCGAAATAACAAAAGCCACAATCCCTTCCCCAACAAAACATAAACCGCTAGGAATGTGTTAAGACATGTCATCCTTATTCCAGCCATGGGGTGCAACAAGAGGATGGAGAAGACCCCACCACAAAACTGACTGGAAAGAGTTCTCATTTATAACAGTTTGATCCCAACCTAATGGGTATGAGCAATTATTCACGCTCTGAGGACACACGATAACCCATTTGCTTCTCATGGAATGACATCACCATATCCTGCAAAAGAATTTGCTGCAACATCAGCTCAAAACTTGCATCAAAACAGGCTTTCAAAGGGTCTGAATGAAAACAAAGATGCACAGGACTGGTAGGTGAAGAAATATTTGAAAATGCAGATAAATAAACCCTGAGCAGTGGAAGAATTTGGCTTTCATATAGTGAAGAGAGAAAATAAAAGAACAAATAGCTACATGTGGGCATGATCATAAATAATAAAAAACTACTGAACTAATCTAGCATATTAAAATGGTAGAATTCAAAACTGATAAACATATTTTCTTTTAGAAATGCAGTATACTTACAGTTTGAGATTTCTTCTTTTTCTTTTTTATTGCCCTGAAAAAACCTTGCTTTTCTTTCTCCTTGAGCTGTTCTGAGTGACTGTTAAGGTTTTCAGGACTTTTCCTAAACATGAAATAAGGTATTGTAAGAAGGATTTTATTTTGATATTATGCAAATTCCATGTAACAATGAGATCTTATGCCAAAGAATGCAAATTATTGATGAAAGCAAAAAGATACGTAATGCTTTAGCATTCATTGGTTCAAGGGTTACTATACAAATACCAGATAAATAGTCTTACTCAATGGGATAGCAGGAGCAGAGTGTTAGGGTAAAATGTTTAGCTTGAACTGGCGAGTAGTTATTTAGGCAAAAGGAAAGCATGCATGCCTTTTTTTTCTTTCTCTTTTTTTTTTTTAAGCCGTAATTTAATATTCAAACCAAAATATCATACACAAGGTCTTTTAGAAAAAAGAAAATCATATCTGAGAGAACATACAAATGGTGCTGAGGTATAAAAGCACAGGTCCAGTTTATCCATTGCTTGCTGAAGAGCCACGAGTCGCAAAGTTCACCAGAGAGAAACAATTTCAATAGAACTTCCTGACCTCTGCTGACATGGTTCCAAATTTATCACCAGGGAAGCTTGAGATCTACTGCTGTCCAGTTCAACTTAAAAACTTCAGTTAGTTTAGTGGGTGAGACAGTGCTGGCAAAAGAAGATGACCCCAAAGTGGAACAGGTGACTTGCCTGAAGATTACATTTCCACCTTGTAACTTGTCTATGCAGCTGAATTAACTACAGCTAATAAATAGCACATTAAGTCCTTCTAAGTACATGTGGTAAACTACCTACATTAAGTACTGACAGGAATGAAAAGAGAGTTTATGTAGGACATGGGTGAGATGAAGCTGAATGCTGTTCTAGAGCCCTTAAAATACCTTGAAAATTCGAAATGGTGCAGGAAAGGGTCACGGCAATAATTTCAGAGCTAGGAAAAATGGCGTACATTAAAAGAGTCAGAGATTTCAATCTCTTCAGTATGTTCAAAATCCACAGCCAAGACAGCCCCAACATTTAGCTTCCTTGATTGCGGCACAGAAGTACTTATCCAGGAAGAAAATTACACACTACTAGAAGGGTCTTTAAAGCAAAGAGCAAAGACATAGCAAGCACAAGTAGGTGGACAATGAAGACAGAGAAGTCCTATTAGAAGGCACTGATTTTAAAAATGAGAATCATTAGGTGCCAGAACAAACTCCTTAGTGAAGAAATGGATTTCCCATCTTTAACGTTTCAAATCAGGACCGTATGCTCTTCTGGGAGACAAACGTTACTCAGGTATGATACTCAGAACAGATGACATTTAATGGCAACTAACATACAGAAAGTCATACCAGCTGATTGAATAGTCCTTTTTCCCTCTTAAGTTGTATGAAAACAAAAATGAAATTAATCCATTGCCTTGACAGAAAGCCTGAAGGAAAGCCACAATTCTAAGGCGCCCTGGATGACAAACAGGAACAGCTTTTCTTGGGGAAACTGCAATGTAACAACATTTAGCGGTCTGCTGTAGTTATCTCTGGCTTCTAATTCTGGCTTTAAATGCTATGCTATCAGCTGGTGATTCAGCTGCTACTACATGCCAAACTGACATTTTTTTCCAAGCAAATGCGAAACACATAATTGGGGTAGGAATCACTGGAGTCATCCTCCTTATCGATAAGTGTATCTTCACTCTGGTAGGTGGTTTCATCAATTCCTGCATCCACTGCCACACAAAACCATGTCGAGCTCGAAATGCTACCTGGTTCTAGATAGAAATGCATGTTGTGTTTAAACTCTACAATGACATGCAATTCTTGAGTAAGAAAATGGGCTTAGAGAAAAGATTTTCTAGGCAAAGAGGATGGCAGAAATATTTCTGATCTAGATTTTGAAACTTAATGGGAAGATCCAGGAAACATACTCATGTGTATAGCAACACAGATTTAATGTGAACATTACAACACTACCGGAAAAAAATCTAGCTTAATATATGAATTAAACTTATAACGCAAATTACAAATATACCAGATTGCTAAGAATTCCTGTTTCTGTCACATCCCTGTATTTGGTACCGCTGCATTATAGCAGTAAGGCACCAAGGAGAAAGCCCAACAGGGAAGACTACTCACAGCTTTACAGTTTCAGTGAATTCATGAGAGTGACGTAACATAGACAGAACAACTACCAAATTACTTACTAAATTATTTTTCCCTAATTTATTAGGAAAAAAATGGAGGGAAAGCATGCACCCCAGGTATCCTGGTTTTACTCTGAGTCACATGAATAGGGCTGGGAATCTTCCAAGCCTGTCTCCAAAGGAGCTACTTTGCATCCACATCTGCAAACATACTCCAAACCACAGCCCCAGTACAAGTTCCCAACCCAGTAACTACGTTTTCTGCTCAGAAACAAGTGTCAGATCACTCAGAAGTCCTCATGTAGTTACATCATCCTCTAACACTTCTTGATGTTTGGGTATGACTTTTGTGTTCCACAGTCTATTCCAAAATGGAGATGCTGTATTTCCAAAGGTGAAGTTAATCTTCAGATTAAAGCTTGGGAAAATTTTTGCCTTATTTTTTAGACAGATTCTCTCAAATGTGGTTCTTGTCTTTGGTCAAGTAAACCTGGGTGAGAAAACTTCTCCATACAGCAGATAAGCAAAATTCTGTACCATTGTTTTCTCTTTGTGACTACAGTGACCAGACAGGGGGGGAAATAAGGGACTGAGAACCCTGTTTGTTTTCAATTGCCGTGTAACCAAAAGCCAGTGGTCTTACACTGACTGGCTTATGTCATTAACTCCTATGACTCATATTGCAGTACAGTTGTCTGAAAACGCACTGACCTTGAAAAGCAACTGTTCCAAAACACATGCTCATTATGTGAAAAGAGTGAACATATATAGCATTATAGCAGGAAGCTTCAACACCAGGATTTTGTACTGAGTAAAAATAGAGCAGAACATTTTGATCGATGAAACACTGGGATATTTTCAGCATCCCAAAAGATGAATTTCAGACAATGTACAGTACAAGAAAAAATTAGGATGATCAGAAAAAAAAAATCTGTGCGATACAGTCACTCAACACCAAGCTCGTAACAATAGAACTGCAAGTATCCTGGCATTTTGCATAAAGCTTCAGCTTTTGAAAGCAAACAGTTATACCAGAACCTGCTATACAGTCTCTCTTTTATTAGCAAGTAAGACCAGCTCTAGAGAAGAAACTCTGATCAGAGAGCTCCCCTCAAGCACCAAACCAAAGACAAAACACGCTGCTTTTTGTTTTTTACCTTTGCATGCCCTTTGCATGCTTGGGACATAGACTGAAGATCACATTGGTTATTCTGGTCTGGGACTTTTGGGAAAGGCATGGGCATAAGCAGAAATTCTGTGATTATTGCTGACATTTATTGACCCCCAGGCAGGAAACTCATCCAACTTCATGCAGGTACAATGAGGTGCAGCAGCAAACGTGCGTGGGTCAAGCGAGCTGACGGACTTTAATACTAACTGCAAAGAGTAGGTATTAAGCATGATGCACTCGTGCTGCCACAAAGATTCATATTGCATTCAGCTCTGTTAGGGAGGCAATTCCTCATGCTTGTTTCGGTTATTATTCAGCGGGCAGCCTGGCTCGGGAATCCTCTTTAGCTGCCAGGATGCTGCTCCCTTTTCTGAACTTCTCACAATGACACAAGTAAGGATTTTTGTCTAATGGAGGAGCTACTGAACTGCCTGTAGTTTTTTTTTTTTTGGAAGATAAATGAGGAAACACTAATTTGGTGCTTTGATTTTGCTTAAATTAAATGCCTTGGCAGTAACAGAGTTCCCATAAATGAACACAAGACAGTGTCAGAAACTGGTGAAGCACCTCAAATGGATGGTTTACTTAAGGTAAGAATCTCCATCCCACACGCTGAAGCCCACAGTAGAACTTTGGGGTCTAAATGCCTGGCACTGAAAGCTTAAAAAGTCAGAGATCAAACATGTACTTTTTCTTTTTTTTTTTTATATGGAAAAGGAGGATTTATCAACTGGAACAAACCCCACATCTATCTTCTGCACAGAATAATACCCAGAAGCCCAGAAGCCACTAAATCACTTGAGGTTATGGCATCACTAAAAAAAGTATTTGTTTATATGTGTGTGCAAGCATACGCTGTACACACCACACCCCTTTTTCCTCCCCCCTCCCCCCCCATTCTGTATCATTCGATACTGGTGACCATAAAAATTTGAAAATTATGGTTTTGTAAATTTATGAAGCATATACTTCAGTAGACCTTTTTTTTTTTTTTTTTGTCAGAATATTAATGACTACACCTTCTGGAAAGCTTCCTTGCAAACAACATTAGAGTGTGCCCTCTGATTTGTAGTACAAAACAAAACTACTAATGGCTGGGGAAGGGTCAGGGAAGAGGCGCTGGTTACTGGAAGAGACTGGTAAGAAGTCTCAGATGTTGCCAAATAGATGAATGAAGCAAACATATTGGATGACAATGTTTATGCAAGAGTCTTGTGCGGGAAGTGTCAGAGGATGCTACACCATGAGGAAGGGCAACATCTTCAAGCTATGCAGAGCAGATTCCTAAAGCCTCAACCAGTGCAAACACACACTGGCAATTTAAGCTTGCAAATGCCAAATTTCTAATTTCCTGATTTTTTTTTTTTAGACATTCAAGAATTCTGTATATGAACCAGGCAGTATTTGCAATGCAGCAGCAACAGTTGTACCACAGCCACAGCTGAACAAGCTTCAAAGTAGCTTGCTCACAGTGCAGTAATCTTCTAGTTTGAGGAACATAATGTGCGACTATGTTGTTACACTGATGCAGCTATATTCTAGCCAGTCACATCATGTTTATGAAATACTGTATTGTTTGGAGTCTTGAAATTTAATGATAGATAATTGTAAGCCTTTGATACTCCTAAGATCAGGATTTTTTTCTTTTCTTAGATGTCAGTTTGCATGTTTTTATAAATATTAAGTACATGTAAGAATATATTCCCCTTTTTATCATTTTTGCAGGAAGGTATTGCACATGATAGAGAAGCTATGACAAGGTGTTTGTCATAGAATGAACACATTTAAATGAACGTAAAAAGGTCTAAGCTTTCCAGAAGTCCCCTGATATCTTGCAGGCAATCAGTGCAAACATTTCCAATACAATGTGAGATAGTGTACTGTACATTGGAGTTTATGCCAGAGAGATATTTAGTTAGAACTGTAACAGCAGCAAGGGTAGCCTAGGCCAACATTTTGGCACAGTGGCAGAACAAGGTTAAGCGTCTTTGCCTTACACCTACTGATTTTGCCCAGCTCAAGACAAAGCTTGTACTAGTAAAAGAGAATAAAACATCTACTCTTGTGTCAAAAGGGAAACATTGAGCAGGTTGAAGGTCAGGAAATTAAACTCTGGCAAAGAAAAGATTTTCTAGAAGGATGAAAAATGCCTTTTTTTTTTAAATCAAGCTGTCTAAAGTTCAGAAATGATCTAGTAATTTAAGAGTAAAACCTGATGACAAAAGTTAAGTTTATAACATCTTTATTTGTCAAGAGGCAGGACAGTGGGGACAGAGTGAAGAAATGCACACACAGACAGGGGAACATCTGTGACAATTCAGTCTAGCAAACAGTCACAAAATCTTTTGACAGAAGAAAGGCAACACAGAGCAATAGTATGAGAGAAGCAATATTGTACAGTAGTGGCAAGTCCAGGTGGAATACATGTCACTCATAATTCAAGATGAATTGTCATGTACCAGTTATATATGTCAGTCAAACATCAAATATTTACTTCATCATAAAATTGATGTAAGCAGAATCACATTCCATTAGAGCTTTCAACATATTCATAAGCGTTTACACAACTTCTATACAGAAAATTAAGTAGAGGAACACAGACTCTACATCACTCAGGAATCTGATTAAGCTGCATTTATGGCACAGAACAATTTTGCAACAACATCAGACCACTGCCAGGACAACTTGCACAGAGTTAACATGTAGAGCTGGGCAGGAAACATTTCAGGAAAACAGGGAGTAGGGAAAGCAAAGAGAAACGCATGCCGAAACAACAGTAACTTAGTGTTGCGGGCACTGCCACTCCTCCCATTTCACAAGAAGAAACGCTTATTCTTCAGTGAGTTCTTCTCTCAAAGGAGCTGTTCCACTTTGTGAAAATATTTGAGTACATTAACTGGAGCAAGGACTTAAATCTAACTCTCTCAAGGTTAACAGTGAAGGGCTTTCTCGCTAGGCCACAGTCAGCACCTCTGTGGTCCTTTCACTGTTTCGACAAGATGAAACAGCTTCAAGAGAATATACTGAGGGAAACAGTGTGCTCCAGAATAACCTCTGACTTCTGGTTCAGGGTGTACGCTTGATAGATCTAAGATCTTGGTTCAAGCCTCTGGTTAAATAACAAAGAACAAAGGCCCCGTGCCTTTGAGTTCCTCACATTCCAATAAGTAATGCTGACCACAGAATATTTATTATTTTGAGCGTATCTTTGGTTTTGACTGACAATCCCATCCTGGAGCTGAAGAATCTTCCCAATGAGAGGTTAGTGAATATCAGTCTGTTCCTTTGAAAAGTTTTCGTTTTGATAATTTGGCATTGTAAGCAACCGAGTAGTCAAAAAATTCCCAACCAGCTCTAATAACATATGCTATTATTTCAGTTCAGAGTTAGCGTTACATGTTTCTTTGCAGTGACCACATAATAAAAGGTAATATACTGCTGAATGATATATAAAGCAAAAGAAGATTCCACTTGGCTTATGTTATATGCACGATCAAAAAAGTCAGATATGAAGGACACCAAAACATGTAAAAGTGTTCAACAGTAGGAATAAATACCTTCTTTAGTCACATAAGTCACAACATAAGTACCACCTTTTTACATTAATGACCGGATTCCTCAGTTAGCTTCTGCTTAATGGCTGTAGGTGGAGCTACTAAGGACAGGAAGCAGACTCTAGTCAATCAGAGCACGTGGCAAGGGTTCTGGAGTAAACATCTTCTATTACCAACATGGACATGGGTATATAACCTGAACACAAGCTGAAACACCAGTTGTTTCCCTTCCCCATCCCCTCCACCCCCTTTCTTTTTTAAGCAGATAATTCACAGGTTTTTCATGAGAAAAGACAAGACGGCAACAAACCACTGGACTAGTTCTTTAGACAGCACGACTTCACCGTGCTTTCTGAGAGCAGTGTTTCAGAGTGGTATGAAATCAGAGCCGAACCATGCGAATGCATACAGTCCATTCCTCCCACCAATCCTCTGAGGCTCCGTTTGCTTAGTTATAACCAGTGTGCTTTATTGTGATTGACCAAAGTAGAAGATACCCTGAAGTATTTTTAGAGCTGAATTGCTCTCAGAGCTACAAAATTCAGGTATTTCCCTTCAAGTCCTGCAAAACTATGCATATGCGGTCATCCTATTAGCATAATTATTGTTAATTGCTCTATGTTATATAACGGAGCCATGTAATGCTTTTAATCATTTCAAATCAATATACACCATTAAGATGTTGCTCAGTCCATTTTCCCATAGAATGTACTTATTTCCTTCTGTGGTGCGTAAACAAAAAGAGCAGCAGTCCCCATTGTAGGGTGAATATTATATTCTTCATTAATACAGTCCTATTTTATATATAAAACATGCATTTCGATATTTTTTCCCCGTTTGCCTGACAACTCATGCTTCTGGAATCCACAAATGAAGCTACAGCCTTGCTATCCATACTATATGCACACAAGAGCTTTGTTTTATCTTTAACCAAAGATTAATAGCGGGGTAAAAAAAATAATCCGGAAAGACTGAACAAAAGTCTGTCATCTTTAACGCATTCTGTGTGATGGTGTAATGAAGTATTTCTAGTTGCTCAAAAGGGGACAGCAAACATGCAATGTTATGTCAGTATAGCCAGAGGAAGCAACTACACATGTATAGACAATTGCAAATTTTGGAAAAAAAAAAAGAAACAATAGGTGGTTTTGTTTCCCCCTATTCCTTCCCGCCCCTCCCCGCCTCACTCCCCTGTTAAAAATCCTTTTTTTTCCCTGCCATTCTCTACACAGCTGTGTAAATAACAACTCACCAGGTGTCAAAGGTGGTTTGTCTCTTTGAGTGGTTTGCAACTGTGCTGCTGTCTGCTGGTAACACAGAGGCTCTGTTTGGCACATTGTTCTCTATGTACGTACTCTCTGGACGGGGAGACGGAACTGAACAGAGAAAGAGCAAACGATGTAGACTGAGTTCTGCCAAAAGTCACACCTTTCAGCTGTCTGTTTCCTCTCTAACTCTTTTACAGGATCAAAACAACGAAGACTCAGTCGTGCTTTATGCAGGACTGAAGAAACCCATGCTTTTTTCTACAGGTTGGAAAACCATTGTTTTATCATACTTGCAAGGTAATGCTAGCTGTAAGATGAGACCAACAGCAGAACTTGGGTAAGTCATTATTAGATCTGAGAGCATTTCTATCAGCGAGGAGCCATCAATATTTAAAACCAGGGAATAAATTAAAAGATTGGAATACTATAATTAAAACACTAAATACTACAGTTTTCACTTTGTCTTCTCTTAATCCTCAAAAAAGGTAAATAGTATCCAATCTGAAAATAAAATTGCTTTGGATTTTAATATGACTAATAGTATAAGAATATTCACTGAAGATGAAAGGATTAAAATCATTTATTACATATTTTTCAGACATACATACTGTGGTTTTAAAAATAGGTTATATGTACTTAGGACATACCTTTATTAGAGTTATGAATATCACCAGAAATACCTGCACTGGATTAAAATTTGATCAGATACTAATTTCAGCATTACTGCAGCATCACCCTCTACTATCTGTCAAAATTGAATCTCTTAAGTTTTTCTCCAAGCTACAGTACTAAAGTACATGCTAATCACCATTGTATTAAATTGCTACTTAAGAACTACATAAATATGAATTTAATGTATTCATATAGCTTTTGCATATCAATGTACTATTTAAATATAGTATCATTTTCTCAAAGCAATAATTAAATATATTTTAGTTCACAAACTTGTTTCATAGATAAAAAGGAAGAAACCTCTAGTTTATAATAAGGAATTGGATGCAACCCCAGACCTACAGTTTCCTTAGCACATGACACATGACCACCTTGGATTGTCCAATTTTAGGGGTGTTTTAAGGATTAATTAAAACAATTCAGGATTGAGTTTATGAGATTCTCTGTTTCATGTGCTACAAAATCTTACACTCAAAAGTACTGATGAAAACACAACAATTGTTAATATTGCTCACAGCCATTTATATTGCGATGGGACACAGAACCACAGAATCCCGACCGGTTTGGGTTGGAATGGACCTCAAAGCCCATCTAGTTCCAACCCCCTGCCATGGGCAGGGCCATCACCCTCCAGTAGTCCAGGTTGTTCAAGGCCCCATCCAACCTGGCCTTGGACACTGCCAGTGAGGGGGGCAGCCACAGCTTCTCTGGGCAGCCTGTGTCAAAAATTTGCACAAATATTTCTCACCACCCTCATAGGGAAGAATTTCTTCCTTATATCTAATCTAATTCTGCTCTCTTTTAGCTTAAAGCCATTACCCCTTGTGTTATGGTTACATGCCCTGGTAACCAGTCCCTCCCCAGCTTTCCTGTAGGCCTCTTCAGATACTGGAAGGCCACTATAAGGTCCCCCTGGATCCTTCTCCTCTCCAGGATGAGTAATTCCAACTCTCTCAGCCTGTCTTCATAGGAGAGGTGTTCCAGCCCTATGGTCATATTTGTGGCCCTCCTCCGGTCTCTCTCCAACACCCCCATGTCCTTCTTATTTTGAGGACCCCAGAACTGAACACAGGACAGGGGACATTGCAGGACACTTGCAAAGACTGGCAGATTTTAAAATGTCTAAATCAGGTCAACAGCCAACTGATCCACCTGAAGAGGATCAGACGGAGATTTGTGACTCTACTTAAGGTTATTAGGTGGCTCATAATCGAATTTTAGCTGATTGGGACTTCTTAAGGTTCAGGGAGCCCCACAAGCTTCCTAACACTTGCAGGACAGTAATTAGCTTCCTATAATCCTTGCCTTTTTTGAAAGGATTACCCAGCTTCAGCCATCAGGCAGCTGCTCAGAAATCACTCTCTTTTGTTCACCATATTAGAACAGTATCTATTTGTGTGTGTGCATATATATATATATATATATATATACACACACAGACATATATATGTACCTACACATTCCTGTGTTATTTGTTCTGAATTGAGACCACATAAATGCGCTTTTGCTTGTAGGAAACCCTGATCTTTAGAGAGTCTTAACAACAACAAAAAAGAATATAGGATTCAAGCAATGACAAACTAGCATTGCAGTTCCATATACCACAGTTATCTGAAATGGATCAGTAAAGATGTCAGTGTGTTTCAAGTACCAAGGTGTTTAGATATAATGTTAATAAGAATTTAAAATCCGAATTGAAAGCATTAATGAACTGTTTACTCTAGTAACATTAATTAATTTTGTTCAACTCTCCCAATAAATTAATTATCTTTTGCTTTACAAGGTACTGGATATACTTTTCAATTCAAATGAGTTACCATTTGCACACAGATAATACTATATTAATACAGTTACTGCATATAACCTGGCAGGTCAACCCAGTCTCTGAAAATGGGGTAACAATTATATTTCCAATCAACTTTTTTTGCTGATCATGATAGCTCTCTGTATCCATTTGAATTATTTAATTCATATTCCATGTTAAAACTCTAATTTTGAAAGATCCACCATAATATTACCTCTGTAGAAGCTGCCAACTCGTCTTGGAACAGCGTCATTATACAGAATTCGATTTTCCTTAGTAGATGCTCCATCTTCTGTGTGTGGATCATGATATGCTCCACCCTAAACAAAAGAACAACCAACTATTTAAAATGAAAGACTATAAACTGATATTCAGCTTTTAATCAACATACATAAGCAAGAAATCCCAAACTAAACCAGACATTTTCCTTTTTTGTTATTAATAACTGCTGATACCAAATCACAGACTACGTAATGAAGAATAATTTGGTCTTGCTGCTTGCTTTTCCCAAAATGACAAAAATGGCATTAGCAAAATTTTGCCCCTTAGTGGTAATTTTAAAGACTTGAGCATGATTCAGACCCTCAGGTTTTGCTGTGAATGAAACACAGTTGTAACATCTCTGGAGGAGACTTTTACTGGAGGCCTCATTATTTTAATTTCTGATAGAATCTGGTCACTGGCAAATCTGCTACTGGGATATTTTAAAAAGCAAACAGGAATGTCATGTAATTTGTGATAACTGCAACACCAAAGCACTGTCTTTTATAAGCTGTGGTACATTAGTACCTCGAGGTACCAACACTGATAAAATCTACTGTTTGCAAAAGAAGCGGTAGTGCCTCAAGTAAGAGAAATAAGCTAAAGTTAGGTCAAACTGCAGAGGAAAAATATAGTCTTTGCCTCTAATCTATTGCCCTAAAAACAGTACTTCTTGGAGATTACTGCAAGCAAAAGCGTAAGTATGGCCTTAGAAACATCCATATGTATGTAATTTACCACCAAACTCCTTTCTTAAGTGAGCCAGATACTGCAATTTTTCCTACACTATGGACCAACCAGATAGAACAAGACCCCCCAAAAAACTGAGCTGAAAGCCTTAGGTGGATTTAAACTTAGAATGTCCAAGAAGGACGAAGGTTAAAAAAAAAACAACCAAAAAACAAACCCCAAAAAACCCCAACAAGAACTAAAAATTGGCATTTCAATTCACTATATGAATGATTTTCAGAATCTATTTTGCCTTTTATTAATGAAGATCTGGACCTAATGTCACAGATAAAACAAACTTTGAAACCATAGCAAACAAGAAATGCACCTAAACTGATGCTTTAAATCCCAATTCTTCTAAATTTTACAAGATTTGATTAAATTACTAGTTAAGCCACATCTTCTTTGTCCACAGTTAAGCCACAAATGCAAGAAAGGAATAGCAACTTGTACTTGATTTTTACTGCTTCCCCCCTTTTGTGTACATATAATTTAAAGTAATAAAAAGAACCCTTAAAACAAAAGTGGTGTTCTGAGACTAGAAAAGCCCCCAAAACTGAACAATAAACCCAATGCTGAATGAGAGGGCTTTTTTCTTTTTTTTTTTTAAGTAAGGTTACAGTCTGGCAAAGAATGTTTCTCTTTAAAAAGACTGAACAGAACTAAATAGAAAAACTAGAGAAACAGAGAAACTAGAAATATGGAAGTGAGAAAACTTCATAAAATATGAGCAGAGAGTGAGACCCAGTAGAATAGAATGGGAAAAAATGGGAAAAGAAAAAAACAAACCCAAAAGGAAAACAAAGAATCTTGAGATTTATGTTATTACATATTTTTTAGTTCAGCAATACTGGGGGAAGTGAAATTTTCTGATTTCTCATGCCTAATGTAGAAAGCAAAAAAAAAGGGATAGGAAAGAGACAAAGAACTGCTTTCTGAAAACACCTATCCAAGCCATAAGAAGCTTGACAATTTAATTCTGATTTGTTATTGAAATAAGTATAAATAAAGAGCTTTATGAATTTGCAGGCTTGCTATCCATTTCAGAAGAATGTTTTTTCTTTCAGACTTCTGATGGTTTCAATACAGATTTAAAAGCATTCATTGCAGGCTTAAGTTTAAAAATGCTGGCCATGATAGAGGCAAGTTCTTTACAAATTATTTGTCATTCCAAAACAAACCAAAATGAAAACATAAACATTAAATTAAAGGTAAATTTTTCTAATTTAGATAAAAACTTGTCAACCAACTGTGAAAAGACTAAGAACGATAAAACCAATATGCCCTGACATATATAGAATTAAAATGACTTTTAAAATCAGTATCTGCTACACACTGCAGAGTGAGATCCTAAGGCTCCGAAGAATACAACATAACATGAGCTTCTATTATCAAAAGCTCAATGTTGGTGTTATTGCCCTTCTACAGTAACATTGTGAAGAATAAGCAACATTTAACTTGAAAAACCCTAACAATCTGGCTTTGAAAAGGAGCTGTGCATAATCCTTTCTTAGTTTGGTGTACAGTTGGAGGTTTTCTTTTGAATTACATTGTATTTCTCCTATTTCCATGAGATTTCGTCTTGGGTGTGAATACACAAAATCCTGAATGGAGGAGATGTGGTAGATATGAAAAAACTTTGACTACTTTTTCAGACTGAAGAGACAACCACGACTTGAAAGCCCTTTTTGATGGGACTTGTAGACCACTGTCAAGTCAACTACACATATTTCTTACATAAACTAAGTAGACAGAGGGTTGGGCTTGGTTTGTTTTTTGGTTGTTTTTTTTTTCAGTCTCTCTCAGTAAAGCATAATTGTTAGGCTTTCAAGCAATGTTTGCAGCTCTTTGGTTTCCTTCAATTTATCAATAAACTAGATGGTCACAGATGTATGTACACTCTTATGTACTTCTCTCTGCACCATTGCATTCTAATTTAGATAAATGGTAGAGCAGTGTAAAGATTTGGGGAGAAATGGAGTCATCTTTGCAATTCTGATGTACAAAACAACATATAACTCAGAAGCATTGTGTAAGGAATGTAAATCAACACCAGAAGTGACTCGTCCCTCTACTCATTGAACAGTGCTCACAGTAAAATACAAGATATCCAGTGACAGTAATTACTCTAGGGAGACAATTGGCCAGTGGCTTCTCCAACATAATCTCGAGACTGCCCCAGTTATTTATCACACTAATCAAGAGATGTATTGCTGGTTTGGATCACGGCAATTCAGCAATGTCCTGCTACAAGGGAGGGAAAAGCTCACATTGAGAATTAACATTAGTATTCATAACAGAAAGACATACAAGAAAAGCTAAATGGAAACACAGACAAGAAGGTTAATTAAGCAAAACAATATGATAAAAATGACATCAGACAATGTAAACAGAGACTAGGAACTGCTAATGAAATCTTAACTTCAGAGACATATTTTGCTGTTCTCACATTTCAGTACTTCAAGAGAACGGTATTCACAGCTCGCTTTTTAGAATTGTTTTTAAAACAGCTTCTCATTTTGCACATGAAATATTTAGCCCTTCCAAAAAAATACCCCAAGTTCCCTTGCTTTACAAGACAAATAAATGGATAAATAAGTTGAAACGAACACACACAGGAGAGAGAGAGAGCAGGACACTTCCCACATGAAGTAAAGAGAGAGAGGTAAGCCTTCCATAATAACAATACTTTGAACTAACCCTAGTAGTATCTTCTGTACAGTCTTCTCGTGACGAGCCAACAGATCTTGTGAGTGACTTGTGCTGCACCTGTGGAGATAACAGTTGCAGGCTGTTTGCTCTGGCTGCCATCCCTTGCCCTATGCTTAAGCCACCCTCTGAGCCCTTTGACCTCACTCTGTCCCGGCTCACATACATAGAGTGTCTATGAGGGCGCTGCTGTGAAGAAAAAGGACTGGTATAACCTAGACCATAGGAAAAAGATTCGTGTGGAGCAGATAGAGAGTGGGAATGGCTTCCATCCAAGTGATCTGGCAGTTTTAACTCCTCCATTGTTTTGGAGTGTCTTGTTGATGGTCTTCGGGTGTCCAGGGTACCCTCACTGCGGTTATTCCTCCCAGATGGACTGAGCAAAGTTCTGTTATCGCTGTGTCGAGGAGCGGTTGGACTGGTAGGAGAGTTCAAGTCCATACAGCTGGATGGAAAATACCTACTGCTGTTTGGTTCTGCAGCTTGGGCCCTGGCCTCAGAAAGGTTGCCCACGGATTTTGAGTCTGTCAGAACGCCATGGCTCTTTGACTTTGTCCGATACGAAGGACTCTTAGAAGACTGTGGGATAGTATCAATATAGCTGTGGCGACTGTGCTTATCGCCGGGTTGGAGTGTCCCAGTTTTGCTTTGAGAAGTTTCCATAAACGAGTGCCGGTTCTGCTGAGATCTGGTGTTAGACTTCAGGTACTTTGTGCCTGGACCGTCAGAACTTTTTGGGTCCACGTTAAAATCAAATTCTGTTTTTGCCTTTGTTTCCTTTGGGCTGAGAAGATGGGGCATGTTATTATTGGACAGATCCTTGTTGCCAGATCCAGGTGTGTTGCTCGATTTTTTTGTATGCATTGGACTATGTGCAGCTCCAGGAAGGTTTCCATTTAAAAAGCTTTCATTTGCTGGAAGACCCTCTTCTCTTGGCCCGCCAACCCCTAGTGTCTGTATATCCTTGCTGTTTGATCTGTGGTGTGACTGCAAAGCAGAGCTTTTGCTGGCTTGATTTCTACATTAAAATGCATAAAGAAGCATTAATATACCAGATTACATATTCATGCATTAATAACTTCAACAAAAGTACATGCATTTCAGAAGGGGGTTGCCATTTAAAACCAAAAAAATTAACTGCACTAAGATCAAATACTACCAACTAGGCACCAGAAGTTCCACTGAAATTAGAGATTCGCCAGTGTTAGTACATTGCTGTTTCTTTCTGGTTATATCCTGATGGACAAACTCAGCTTTGATAATGAGAAGAATGAAAATATAAAATCCAATAATAGAAAGTCCAACCTATATTTACACATCTATGCACGTGTGCACATAGTATATGTATACATCACTAAAGTAAAAACTACATTCTGAAAAGACACCTGGCATATCAAAGAGAAAGTAGAACAATCAAGTACGTAAGCAGTGTCAAAAAGCCCGATACAATCAATGCTTCAGGCCATCTAATGCATGTCTAATTTGAGGGACCAAGGGAGGGAGGGAGGCAGGCAGGAAAGAGGATATTGTGCTGGTAAAGACATCCAGATGCAGTTAGCCTGAGCTAAGCACAGCCTAGCAAGACCTGTAAAACCAACCCCAAACCAGCCCTACCATAGGAACCCTGACTTTTGTGGAACTTGGAACTATTCCAACGCTTAGTGTACTAACTCATCCAAAGCTGCCCCTGAAACGCTCTGCAAACCAGACTGACTTTGCGCAGATCTACTTGGTGATGTTCCGAACCTCTACCCTACTTTCCAGCTCTTCTGGTGTTGGGATTGAAGGATTGAGATATCAGTTGGTTCTGCAAACATTCAGCCTGAATTTATTTGAGCAGGAATTATTATCGCAGGTTTTACAGCATAAATCTAGTTCTGCTTCTGGACCCACGTTTGGCAGGCGGGTTGGACTTGATCTCCTCAGGTCCCTTCCAACCCCTACAATTCTGTAAATCTGTTAATCTGTGAATCTGTGAACACTGCAAACCAGCCACAACTGAGCAGCACTGTGACTGCACTCGTTAGCTTTGAGGGACCCAGGGTCTTTCTGCATCAAATCTCCAATAATGTAACTCAGATGTACTACTGAGAGATACAGAGACAGCTGACTGCACAGATGAGTCTGTACCTTTGTTCATCTCGTTGATAATTATAATTGGGTAATGCTAGTAATTTCTGTACTTTGGATATTTTATTACCCATGTACAGTGATCTAGAAATTTAGCAGCTGTAATTTAATTTTTTTTAATATTTTTTAGTTGAAAGGACATATATTTTTAAAGCATTTTTTTAAACTTAAGAGATATAAGGAACCTAGCAATTTTAAATCAAGCAGCTAGGCAAGTCCTTTGTATTCGACAAGAAACTTCTAATTGGTCTAGGTTTTCCTTTATGATGCTGCATCTCTAGTACTAAAATTTCTATCCTAAATATCTGTGAGGGCACATACAGCTTTTTGGTGTCTAACTCAGAAAAATAATAGACTGTAAATGTCCTCATTCAAAATCTTAAAACGAGGAATACTTTTTGAGTCTCATAGGAAGAGCTAAAGAAAAACATGCCTAGGATTAAAAGCCACTATCATTCTGCAATATTTTAGGGGGTGCCCTTTAGGGAAGCTTTTGTCAGAGGAATACCTTGACTTGTACTGGTGTGTCCACCAGTTAACCTGGACCATTAAGGCATTCTGTGTGTATTAGGTTGTTTCTCTCAAACGATGTGGCTCCAACAAGGAAGTCAGAGCGAAATACACCCTGCTTTTAGTTCAAGTAGACTAGACTTGAATCATAACTGCAGTCAAAATTCTGTTCATCCTCAGATTGGAGCATGATCAAGGTGCACAACTTTCAGGACAATTAAATGCTAAAAATCTGTGTGAATTCTGAACTTTCAAGTATCAAAACCTTAGAGAGATTTGCACGTGTATAATAACAGGATCATTCCAAAGAAAAGAGTATTTCTTTAGAACCTACAAGCTACAAAATTCCAACTGTTCAAAAAGGCTAACATCTTTTTTAAGATGGGTAAGCCAACTTATTTTTCCTTTGTCGTAAGCAGTAATGTCTTGAGTGTTGCCTTTTTATTTTCCCTCAAGAAATAATCAGTCTGATGAAGAAAGTTCAGAAAAATTTCAGTTTGAATAGGTGCAATGCACTAAACTGTCTACTTCATTCAGTCAAGCAGCACACATCTGAATATATGTCCCATTGTGTCTAAACTACCAAAGATTACTTTATTTTTCTGGGAGATGCACGTTTGCACGTGATATCAACTCTCCTGCTGTCAGAGCAAATGTCTGTGATGACGGGGACATGACTACATTTACCTGTTAGATAATGTGTTGCTGTCTCCATGATAAGGTTTTCTCTTAGCTGAACGTGAAGGTGAGCTCCCACAGCGATCCAAGAGTCTTTGGGTTTGAAACGAAGGATGGTTCAAACATTGCTCCGTCAAGTATCGGTCTGCTGGATCTAATTTCAGTAAATTCTTTGGAAAACAAATCCCAAAGTTTAAGTGTAAGTATCTGCATTCACATCAGCAAAAAGTATAACAAAATAAAGAACATTACTGGGATAATTTTTTAATCTCTACCGTTTCTGTGGCTAGATGTGTCAGAATAATTTCATGGTGCATTAAACGACAGATGACAGAAAATAACCACTTTCAAAATACTATGTTCTACTTAAAAGATGTTAAGTGGTAAACTCAGTTATTACGAAACATATATATGTGTGTAGTGGATATATACACACACATATAGCTATAGTTGTATACTTAGAATATGTTCTACATACAAAAATACCTGAAGGTATTTTTGAAATTATGAAAATATGTTTTATGTATATACCTCTAAACATTTAAGATAAATGTTTAGTATTTTAAAAATATTTTTCAGAATATGCCTTACATCAATATTGTTTAGAATGAAAAATAATGAAAATAATGAAAAATGCCACAATGAAACAGGCTTTACAGATATGGAAAGGATATGGTAACATTATTATACAACCAAAAATAATCTTTTAAAGTTAGTATTTTTAAAAATATAGAAATATGAGTTGTTTTTGAGTTCTAGGGTTCAAGTCGCCCATTTTAAAAATAATTTTCTAAACAGTTTATAATGTCTTCACAATAACATTTGCCTTAAAATTCTGTTAGATCTGCAGTGATTCTGAACAAAGACAGCATCTGACATGTAGAAGATATTTAATTACAGAAGTAAAAAGCAGCAGGTTAGATGTTTCAATAAGCTTGAAAGGTTTCTTGCATGAACAGAGCAGTGCAAAACTTAGAATATTTAAACAGTCATGACTGTCAACAAGGACAGAAGTTTGAACAACTGTTAAATAGGAAAAATAGCACTATACAGGTTGCATAGAGAACAACTCTATGAGTCCATACGCACATCTGCATGTGAATGCACTCACAAAATGCCTATCTGTATATGCATTAACATTGGATTCCATCACTTGACTACAAACTGTTTTTCCCTTCACTTCAAAATGGAAAAGAGTCAGGAGTCAGACCACATGGCAAACCACATGCAGATGCAAGCTGGTCATGCAGCATGCACTTTGTCATTTCTCAAGCGACAAACTGGGTACTCAGTGATTAATTTTCTTCCTCGTTTTTTTTCTGGTGCTCATCACTACAGTGGCTCAAATGGTCCAAACACACAGGAGAAGGCCACGTGTGATTTTCATATCCCTCCTCAGAAGAAGGGATGTTCAGAGGCTTCCCTTAGTGCCTGTACACGAACTTGCAGAGCCTGGACCACAAGCAAGAAGAACTGAAAGTCCATAGGGAATCACAAGTCTGTGAACCTGCCTGGAATGACAGAGAAGTAGTGGGACAGGGCTCGTGGCTGAGGCATGGTCACTGCTGAGTACAGCTGGCTGCAGATGGAAGGGGGTGTGGACAGACAAGTGTTACTGTATAGAAATCGGTTCCTGGATGGTACCTACTGCCAACATGAAATAGAAGTTATATTCATTGACAGTTATGGGGTCAGAATTAGAAGGCAAAGAAACATCTGTGATGTTATGATGGGGGTTTTCCTACCAACCATGCATTGAAGACAATGAAGAAGATGAAGAGGACAGTTATCTAAAACAACAAGCAGAAGTCCGCTGATCACAAGTCCTCATCCTCATGACCCTCTCTCTGATCAGGGAGGACATTCTGAGCTGTAGCGACCTTGGGTTTATTACAGTTAGAATTCAAAGACCTGGGACATCAGGTGAGCAGACTTCAGCTTCCATAGGGAAATCACTAGCCAGAAAACTGCCACTGGAGGAAAGATCCAGGAGATACACTAGATTTTTAAAGGAAATTTCTTGAGAGTTCAGGAATAAAGGCACCTCACTGTATAGAAGACAACAAAATTTTGCATAAGGAAGGTTGGCTAGACTGGGAGTTTCTTAGTTAACAAAAAATGGAAAACAGGTCTGGAGAGTCAGGAACAGGAAACAATTGAGGACTAGAAATACACTTTGGAAGGCCAGAGTCCAGCTGGACCTAAGGCAAGTGAGGAACATCAGGGATAAAAAGAAGGGATTCTACAAGTACTTTGGTAGTAAATGGAAGCTCAGAGAAATTGCATGTCTGCTGCTCAAGGAGACAACTGACTGGCAGATGATATGAAAAAGACTGAAATAGTCAACACTGTTTCTTTGTGCAGGTCATCACATGCATAACCAGTTCCCAGGAGAGAGGAGTCCTGGAGGAGAGAAGCAACAATGCAACAAGGCCAAACAGATGCCTCTTCATTAATCCAGTCCAGAAACACTCTCTAGAGATAAATCAAGAACTCACGACTTTAGCTTGAAGAAGTTGAATTTGAAGTGTGGGCTATTCAGTAATCTAGTAATCAGACCCAAGGTCCCTGGGAATGCAGATAATGAGGAACACACCAAGTATGGATATGTGCCTGACTGTCCTGTGTCTGGAGCAAAGACAGGCATACTGCAAAATATTTGTGGCATTTGTAGCATGTGTCTTAACCACAAGTCTCTTCTGTTCTCTTTTTGTGTCTTCTGCTCATTCTTTAACAACATTCCAACTCCTGAATTAAGGTCATAATATATATGCTGTGTAGAGGTGAGGGACTGCAAGCACGTTAAGAGCTCAGGTGAAAAAAATAATACTGTGTGCCAACTTTGTCATGCTTATCCAACAACAAACATACATCTCCAGCTAACCTAATGTTCTGTGGATTTATCTAAATTGATTATGGGTTGAGAGTTCATACTCCAGCATTACAAAGGTAACATGAACCCAACTGCTGCTGCAAATGATGGTGATTCTTCTGTCTCGATTATGCAGTTATCATAGAATGGTTTGGGTTGGAAGGGACCTCAAAGCCAATCTAGTCCCACCCCCCTGCCATGGGCAGGGACACCCTCCACTAGCCCAGGCTGCCCAAAGCCCCATCCAACCTGGCCTTGAACACTGCCAGGGAGGGGGCAGCCACAGCTTCTCTGTGCAACCTGTGCCAGGGCCTCACTGCCATCACAGGGAAGAATTTCTTCTGTATATTTAATCTAAATCTGCCTTCCTTCAGCTTGAAGTCATTCCCCCTTGTCTTGTCATTATACTGTTTGATAAAGAGTGGCTTATAATTTTTTTTTTCAATGATCAGATTAGTTATTATCAAATTATTATAAAATCACTCAAATTTGAACAGACTCTCCTGACCTTTGCAAGGCATATTTTTCTGATTTCCTAGGAAATACCAAGCTTTTCTACAAACAATGGTGATATCGAAATTACTTCAAAAGTATTTTAAAGGCATATTATGTTAGGAAGCAAAGATAAAAAGTCACTTACATATTTTTCTACATATGTTATAGGCAGAGAATAAAATTGGTTTTCTTACCTTCATAAGATCAAGTAATACACCACTTAAAATTCCCAAGTATCTTCTCTCTAAAGACTGTGGATGATTGACTGCTGGAAACTGTAAAAATAATACGGCATAAATATACCAAGAATGTAAACAAGGTATACATGAATACAGCGTTTCAAAAGACAGAAATAACACAGTGAATAAAGGCATGTAATTTACGGGAATGGTATGCACTGAAAAAGTTAGTGGTTTATGAAATATTCTGAAACCTATGATGAAACAAATACCTACTGATGTAGGATATGAATCTAATCAACCAAAGAAAAGTATTCTTGATCACTCAGGCAGTCAGGGAATATCTCACAAACGAGAAATAATCAACTTCGATTTATAAATGCGTTTGTGGCATTATGACTGACAAAACGTGGGAGGTTTAAAATAGATTCAGAAATAAGTGGTACATATTAAACAAAAAAAGATTTAAAGTAGCTTTAAGATAGTGTGAGAGTAACAATACAGTCTTAATTAATACCCCCAAAATAACAGACAATTTCAATATATTTTTAGTGAAAAACATCAAAAGCCCAAAGGTTTAAGGTTCAGGATTACATCTCTGCTCACGCTGCAGTAAAACACCACGAGCAGTAGTGCATGCTGCTGGAGGGCATATTTTGTTCTACAGTCTGGAGAAAACCTGAAGAAGGTAGTATGTGAAAATACTCTGCCTGGAAAGAATGGGACAGGCAAGGAGAATTTGTAGGAAAAAAAAAAAAAAAGAATTCGAGGAGACAGAATCCTTTCTTTTTATCAAATAAAAGAAGATTTACTCAATATTTCATTGCTATAATGTAACATCAAACACAATGAGCTGAAAAGAAAGATGACAGCGATCCATTTCCAGACCGTGGCACACAGACAGCAAACAAATAGATAAACTGACTTCAGTGAGGTAACTCCAAATGTAACGTCTAAACACATATGCCAGTGTTTTCCAACGTAGAAAAAGTAAGGCTGGATTTTGAGCAGAGGCATAAAAAAACCTTATGGATCCGACTTGGGCTGATTTTAGAGACTGTGACGCATCTGAATACCAGAGAAGTCTCTGGAAAAAACTGAAACCGAACCAAAACAACCACCACAGCCTATCCTCATTAATCATAGTTTATCAGAGACTATGCAACTGAGATCCATCCACTTCGTGAGCACTTGCCAGACTTGTGGAATTCACTTAACACTATGCAAGTGTTTCCACTGCAGCCTGGCTACATCATGCACCCGCATCCTACGTATTTTCTACAATACCCTCTTTGGCAAAGACATCGATCGAAGCAGACAATAGGAAGTCTGCTTGTCTGCCAGTCCAAGAAAGCCATGGCTGTATGTCCAAAATGGGCTCTAATCATACATGAAGTACTGTCATATATTTATAAATCATGGTAAATACAAGAAAACAATAGAATTCCAACTGATTAAGACAGAGTTATTACAGTTACATCCGTGTATTTACACCTTCATCTTCCTCAGATTAAACACTAGCTTCAAACCTACATCTTAAAGGGCAACCCAGTACAAATGCTCATTTCCAAAAATGCATTTTATTTGGAAGCCAAATGCATTACATACGTGCTGTATGCACAGAAATGTTACACCACTATGAACTGCTGCTCACTGTTTGCACTGGCATTGCTTTCTCATAAATTGTATTACGTGAGCTTTGAAGGAAAATGAAAAGATCATTAATTTGAATGAGTTTCTTTCTAAATAGTCTGTGTGTTTTTCTTTCTATTTTGCTTTCTAAGTGGTTTACTAATGACTGAGAACTTTTTTTAAACCCAAGTGTGTTGATCTTAGATAGTGACTTCTGTGAATCAAGGCTTCCATGCTTCCTCCAATCTTACATTAACCAAATGGCAAAATATTCATGTCTTCACGTAGCATGGCCATAACAGAGAAGGTTTCACATCTGGAATGATCAGGGAAACATGAAAACATGCCAAAGCTATGCAAAGCAGAAGAAAAAGATGACTATTCACTGGAATTGATCAGATTCTCTAGCTTATTTAAAACTTGTTTGCAGAACAACACCTAGGGCCCTAAATTACATTCGCATTTTCCATAAAGGCATGAGTCTGTTATTACTTTCTGATCCATATTACCTTATTTCCTCGGGCCTTCAGCATACCATGGGTGTTTTATTTCTCAAAAGGACCAAAAAGAAATCACTAAATCCTCCCAAAACCTCAGGAGTGAGGAAAACTCGTGTGTGTGTGTGTTTAACTATACATGCATGGAGGAAAAGAGCAGGAAGCAGAGACAAAGTTTGTAGCTGTGCACCTGTATACATGTGCGTGTGGCACTGCAGCGTTCGGATTGCAATGTCTTTAATCCTGTGTTACAACACGGTAGCACTCACAGCTACGTAACGTGATCTTAACAAAGCCTAAACATATGGATAAACAATTCTACAGTATGGCCTAGTTTCTATCTTGTGAATACCCAGTGCCAGATCCAGCCTGCAAATAGTAGTTTACATGATCACAGCACACCATCTATCTATCTGCCACGCAACAGAAATTCTTCCACTATTAAGGACTATCCTACATTCAGAAAAGTGTACTTTGAAGGTTGTCTTATAGCATATATTTTCCCTTATTGCGCCAAGGAAAATTTAGGTTGGATATTAGGAAGAACTTCTTTACTGAGAGAGTCATCAAGCACTGGAACAGTCTACCCAGGGAGGTGGTTGAGTCCCCATCTCTTGAGGTGTTTAAAAGACGGGTAGATGCAGTGCTTGAGGACATGGTCTAAGGGCAGACTTGGTGGCGGTAGGTTAATGGTTGGACTGGATGATCCTAGGGGTCTTTTCCAGCCTTAACAATTCTATGATAGAGTGCTTACTCCCATCATTTAAACTAATTAATATCAGCTTCTGAACCAGTATTTTTTGTAGCATTTTTCATGTCTAAGCCATTATTCAGACTTTACTTCAGTATTTAAAAACTACTCTCTATTAGAAGGTGCATGTCGCTATCATCACCACTAGTATCCTGACTTTATAGATGGGGCTAAGAAGGTAGCAACATGTCTGGAGCCAAGAAAAAAACCACTGCTGACCCAGGATGAGAAGAGAGACTCTACTTGAATTACTGTGATTTGAAGCCACAAACCAGATACTTCATTCATCACAGATGACATTATGGGAACATTTATCCAAATAAGATTACACAGCACAATTAGAACAGCTGTAAAATAATACTGAAGAGCCAGTAATTTATCTTGCTTACAACTTTTAAAGTATTGCTTTCCTGATAAAGATTTATAATTTTTTAAAACAGAAAATCCTACCAGTCCACTGTTTAAAACAGAATCAAATAGAGATAAGACCTTGCAAGAAATGTTTGTCTGATCATTTATTTATAATACTCCACTGACAGAGAATCTACAAACACCAGTAAAATCTCTTAGCAATCAGCTACTTTTTTAGCTAAAATAATTATGCTAACACCGTAAGTCAACTATTTCTTCTCTTATCATCAGCTAACCCAAATTTATGGCAACTTTTAGCATGTTTTAACATAACAAGGTGTTGTGTTCTGTCCCCCTGCTCCACCCCCCTTCTTTCCATTTCTCATTCTCTAAGTTTTCCCTTTTACAGAGTAAAACTTGAATATCAAGCCATTAGCACAGACCAGGTCTCATTGTACATCTGTGTAGGATTTTACACTACTGATTTCATACCCTTATACCAAGATCATAAATTCAACTTTCTAAGCAGCATTCATTAATATAAAATGACAGCCAAAACTGAGTTGCAAGGAAACATGAGTACAGTCCCTGAGCAGGTATTGTTAAAGACAGCAGAACTACTACATCCACACCCCTTCTGGGATTTTGCACATCGCACAGCCCAACTTGAGCAGCTTCTCCATGCTAGTGAGTCTCTGTCATTACATGGTATTGGAAAAGCCATGAAAGGTAACTATGTTGTTAGTAGCAAGAGTTTTTTTACTCACATGGCTTCCATCCACTCCCCCTGAATATATATATCAAAAGGCAAAAAGCTGTTCTGCCATGACAGCAGCATGTATGGCTCAGATTTTTTCAAAAGAGTAGCCTGAAGACAGCAGGCAAGTATTTCCACACCCTGAATTGACAGAGCTATGTCACCAAACTTCACAGCGCAAACCTGGCAGGGAAATGCTGAGCTGGCTATAATTGCTAACTTGCATGACAAAAGAGTCAAAGGAATGAAAGAAAATCTTTAATCAACTTTTAACAGTAAACCAATCATATCTGTAAAACTCAATACTGGCATAATGAGAACTTTACTTTGAACTACGAATGCCTTATAATCTAAATATCTTCTGCTTACACAGAAACACATACAATAGAAAACGCACAATGCAAATTGAAAGAACCTTCACAACAACGACAGTAGTGCAAATGCTGTGTGATTGAAAAAAAAAAAACAAAAAAACACAAAGCTTTCTCTTACCCGCAAGCCATGAAAGCGTGGGTTGCTGTAGAAGAGCTTCATCTGCTCGGCTGGCAGCGGTCCTAGCACCTTCTGAATGGTAAAGAGTTGGTCAATCTCGCTCTCACCAGGAAACAAGGGCTGCCCATCACTCAGCTCTCCCAGGATACAGCCTACAGACCACATATCCACAGCCTTTCCATAAGGGGCCCTGTAAAGTGAATGTACAATGTTTTTCACCCACTGACACTGTCTTCTTACTAAGCTATTTCAATTTATTGGCCATATTTCCCGTGGCCTGCTGCTTCCTTAAAAGACACAAAACCAATCTTTCATATTAAAAAAACAACCTCAAACTCCAAGCCCAGCATTTCTTCCCTGGATTGCCTGATGTATTATGCTCCGATCCACTCCTAAGATATTCTGTGACTGTACTGGACAACTGAGTCCCTGAAAGCAAAATGGCTCGTGATAGTGGAACTAAACCTACCTTTTTATTATGACAGAAAAACAAGCACATTTTTATCTGCAACCCCTTTCAAGTCAGGTTTCTCCACAGAGGTGTGAAATGGGGAAAAGGTTGCTGTACGCTGGAGAACAAGCTAGGGTTATAACTGAGGAATGGGCTAAAACTCCTCTGAGACAAGGTCATTACTCTTCCGTGCTCACAAGAATAAAGGAAGCCGAATCACAGTTTTAGAAGTTTCCACTACTTACTCCACAGTCAAACAAATCAGAAAATACCCATTTATTAACGCAGTGAAAAGGCACCCTCAATACTCCTGCTCTGACGACTGTCTGGATCAGTCTCGTCAGATCACAACAGGCAAACAATGCAAGAGTGATGTGGCAGGACAAATGAAATAAATCCTGCAGGACAGAGACACCACAAATCAGAGGTACTATAGGCTATTCCTGCCCCAATTAGATTCTCCAAAACATGTTTTCATCTAGTCATTTGGTATGCGCCTTAAAAATCTCCTGGTTTTTAGCAATATTTTGTTATGAAATGGTACAGAGTACTCCACTAGCAGTTACCCGAGGCTCTCTAAAGTGAGTAGATTTTGGATATTCTGTGAATAATTAGACAGCTATTTCTTCCCTTCCTGAAATTTAAGCCTTGAACTTTATTGCAAGACAGAAACCTCTCTGGGACACGTTTTAAAAATTTAAAAAGTAAAACTGTATTAAAATGTATATATATATAATAACCCTGGGAAGACTTGCGAATATTAGATGCTTGTAAAGATTTGGTAAACTCAGGACAAGGGGGACTGGGTAAGATGTGTGTCTGGGTAATAGAGCAGGATTGCCAAGAAACAGATTATCACTTTGTGCCAGAAAAACTTGGCATTAAAAACATACACCAACAAACCTGAAGTCATAGGCATTAAATACACATACTCCCTCTTTTTCTCCACAAGCTAATCAAATTTAGTTAATTATAAACAGACGTGATTCCTGCTAAATTTCTTTTGGTAATGAAACAGTTTTGAAAAGTGCAGGTCAGATTAATGCTACATCTATCAAGTCTTTCCTTTTAAATCCTCATTACTACTGCAGACAGAGAGGGAAATGTTGTCTAAATAAAAAGGCCACAATTGGTGCTTTCTTTCCAAGTCTTTTTTATACTTATATACACATTCACACACACAAGCACTTTGCTGGAACCTCAATAATATCTGTTTTCAACAAAATATGAAAACCTGAGCTTTGAGGTTTTTAATGGCAACTTTAACATACCATTCTGCACATAACACAACTGCCTACCAACTTGATTAATATTAGCACAGCTCTGGGAATACTGGGATAATTTTACTGACAGAATAATTATAACCCAATGCTTTACCTATTCAAGAAACGTCTAGTTCAGTGTTAGTCAAAGCTTCCAACAAAGACTTGTTTCTCAGCAGCATAAAACACTTTGTTTAAAGAACTTTAGAAGTGACCAGTGCTTTTTTTTTGATTGTGGCTACCAATTCCTTATTTATAGAATATGTGTATATAAACAAATGCATGCTATACATATAGGAATTGTACTCCAGTAGTTTAGAATAATGCACTGTTACTTGATAGTAATGGAAAGATCTCATAGTAGATCTCCAATTATTTTTGCTTCTTCCTTTTCCCTTCAGGGTCTTATGAATTTATTCATACAGTATCTGAAAATCTGTTAAATCTCGTGAGGTAGTAAAACACTCATTTTATACATTAATGAGCATAAAACTAAATTGTCCAGCTGATGTTACACATGTAACTACTGCTTTCACAGGCAATGCAACACTAACTTCTCAGTGCTTTATTAACTGATTGATACAGTATCCTTAAAGCTGGTTCAGCAGGCTGGTAAAGGGTATCTGGGAATGAAAAGCGAATCAAAGGAGGAAGAGTGTACCACGAATGAAAGCTGCACTGCCATTGTTACATGATGTCCACCAAAGAGGCTGATGGAACATGCCAGCCTCAGGACTACCATGGAAATTCTTGAAGGGAACGTAGTAGAGAGAGGGCAAGGAAAGGAATCTCAAGTACATCTGATATTAATCAGCTTCACATTTTAATCAGTTGAACACTGCTCGGGCTCAACCGTACAGTTTTCAGCTGGGTAAGAGTTAACTTTTTTCTCAGTGGCTGGTATAGTGCCGTGTTTTGGATAAGAATGGTGTTGATAACACTCTGATGTTTTGATTATTGCTAGGCAATGATTATACTACGCCAAGGACTTTTCAACTTCTCATGAGAAAGAGGTTGTCAGGAGGAGGTTGGGGGTGCACAAGAAGCTGGGGAGCACAGCCAAGACTGCTGACCTCAACTGACCAGAGGGATATTCAGAGAATCATGGACTGGCAGGGTTGGAAATGTATAAAAATTAATGAAAATCTAGAAGCCTCTTGAAATCCTCTCTTTAAATCAACCACAGCTCTCCAAGAGCAAATCTTGCAAAAGTTGTTTGAAAAACTGTAAAGAATCAGTTAATATCCATCACAGCAGTACTAGAAACTGTACTTACCCAAGCAAGAGTTCAGGTGAGCGGTACCATCTGGTAGCCACATACTCTGTATAGTTAGCATTGCTTCCTTCAGAGAGATTACGAGCAAAGCCTGTCAAAGAAATGGTAAGAAAGATTATTTCCTGTTTTAAACACAATATGCATATCACCATTGACTTTGGGAGTAAGAGGTCATGCCTGTTTATAATAGGAGCAAAACGTTTACAACAGCTAGTACAGGATGATGTCTCCAGATATCATCTACTGAAACGCAAGCTTTTATTGCTACAGCAGTGAAAGTCAGCTTGTCTCCTTTAATGGCTGCTTTACCTGTCTATGGGTTTTGCTATGACTTTCAGTGCTTTGCCATAATCAAAACTGGTAAACGTTACCAGTCACTATGCCATGCAAACTACTGAGCTACTGCCACTAAATTTCACTGAGATGCTGTTTGTAGAATATTCATAACGTCACAAATGTAAGATATGCACTGGGAGTAGACTCCTCCAGTCACTGTTCCTAACTACTACAGACCGATTGCATTCAGTTCCCTAAACTAGTCAAGAAACTACATGTTATTCTCATTTAAGAACACTCTCTCCCTTACCTGGCAAGGAACACAGCCATCTCCCCAAAAATACAAAAGACCGGAGTCTACCAAAGATCAGCAAAATTGCTGTATATCTGCATTTGCCTCATTGCACATGTGTGTCAGCTTCCCACCTGCTTTAGCACCACATTCATAACAAGACTCTTCATTTATGCCTTAGGAGAGAAGACCACTGACTGTGAGAAGACTGCGAATATTGGAAAACCCAGGCACAGAAGCAATTCATATTTTTGTTTTCGTTCTCCATTTTTTAAGTCAGACGAGCACCACAGTAATGATGTCACTGGATTCTCCATGTAGAAATTCTCTAGGGCAGATGCTGGCAGTGTTTTCAGAAAGGTATCAAGGGTCTTACTGTTTTCAAAGAAATGACTGATATTAAGGTGAGACGGACAGGCACATCTCAGCAGCAAGACACCAGAAATGTGCTCTCCTTACCAGAGCTCAAGCTGACAAAATTTTGAGACTGAAATGCAGAAGCAACATTTTGAAAATGCTTTCTTACTGGGATGTGGATTTAAAACTTGGTTTAAATTCACTGCAGTGAACTTTCTAGGAGTTTTTCCATTACTGTATGAATGATGAAGAAAGAATAAAAATTCCAAAGTGTTGCAGAGGTGGAAGGCATAATTTAATTTTTGGAATCAGTAAGTTCTACCTAAATACAAGAGTAATTTTACTCTAAATCACTGTTCTTATGCAGAATCTGCCAAAATTGCTTTTCCCACACAACTATCCTTGGTAAGGTTGTAATTTTTAATTTTTAAATATATTTTTAAACTATTCTGAAAATGTATCTCATTTAGAAGCTTATATCTGAAAGATACCAGCTCCACTCATCCCAATGGAACACTAATTGACTCCAAGTTGAAGTAAAGGTTTAGATGAAAGTATTATTATTACACTGGTGATTTGAGGGGAAAAATTAATTGGTTATTGACAGAGGTTACAGCTATTATTTTTTGCAAGATACCTCTACCCTCAAGAGTTCGTGAACTAAAAGGCATGTATGATGAGCAGCAGATATTTCAAAGCAGTCTCATAATAATGATAGTAACTCTGATCTTTTCCCATAAGGTCTAATGAACATGACTGATGCTGCTGAAGAAAAGCTAGAACGGAATCATTTATTACATGTAACATTGGGTTTGGGTAAATTTCTAAACACTATGATATTTAGAACTGCTTAGATTGCCCTGCTTCTGCTTCAAATTGCATGACCTGCCTGATTATTCTTGTCAGTGAAAAATCAATTCATGTGTTTAAAGAAGAGAAGAAAGATAACCAGGATCTACACCGAAGAAATGGGACAGCCAAAGTGAACAGTAGGCAGCTGAAGAATCAGAGACCAGCAGGGGTTGCAAGAGACTTCTGGAGATCATGTAGTCCATCCCCCTACCCCACCGCCCTGCTAAAGTAGGATGACCTAGAGCAGGTTCCACAAGAATTAACAAGTCAAGGGTGCATCCGCCTCTCTCCAGGCCAGTCTTTTCAATTTGTTGAGAGTCAGCATCTGCTGCATCCAGAGATCATCAACAGCAGGTAATGTCGTCTGAAAAAAGGACCAGCCCCCAACTTTATAGACTACATTGTGTGATGTAAATCACAGATTTGTTGTGGTAAGACAGAAACAAAAATTATCATCATGGGCTTCAGTGTCATCTATATATTGTAAGAAACCATCTTAAGGGTTCACTGGTGCTCTAAGACACCATACTGCAAGTTGGTGGACAGAGTTAATAATTCAAGAAAGCATAATACCTCTCTAAGGGCACAATTATTGAATAAACGCATTATTCCTTCCTCCAAATTGTGCTAAGGTATTGAGAAGAATTTTTTTGATACAAAAATATGAGAATACAACTAGGAAGAAAATTATACCAAGCTCTAAAGAGTGAGAAGGAATAGATCTGAACATGAATAGAGAAGGCAATTTGGGTGACAGCAACTATGAAAGAAAAGGAGCTCGCAAATGCATCATGATGCAAGGAAGGAGAAGCAGCTAAGTAAGAGATTCTGTGAAAGGACTTTTAAAACAACTCAGAACAGGGTAGGAGAGAGATCAAGGAGAAAGGCATGTGGAAAAATGGAGAAGATTGTCAGATTCTTACAAAGAAATAAGGCAAATTTAAGTGAGAGATAAAATGAAGCATTCTAACATTAATGACTCGCAAGTACTTAAATAGGTGCCTAGGAACACTAGGAAACCTCCATTACTGGGAATTTTAAGAATAAGCTAAGCAAACACCTGTCAAGAATGACACAGACATGCTTAATTCTTTCTTTGAGTAGGTGGAAGAACTAGAGAATTTCTTGAGGTCTTTTCCAGTCCTATGTTTCAAGATTTCTATGCTTATGCATCACCCGGAGATTAAGAGATTGCTAAAACAAGTAATTTTGAAGGCCTGGTGTTGAAACAGCAAACACACTTGTCAGAAAGCCTAACTATTTCCAACAGTCAGATGCATCTGCTGTAATTGGCATTTTGTACTGTTCTCCTCTTCCACTTCTATTGGCAGAAATGACACCCACACAACATGTGTCCAGGCAAGTACCACATTCACTCTCATTTTTATCTAGCACGATATGCACAGAACACATGGCACAATGATAATGAAGAAATATCTTGTTAAAAATGATGAACTTTTCTATTTGATCTGCTTTGTCCATTGAACTATCCAGAAACACTCAATTACTTCAATATCAGCACTGAGATGGCTGCATAGACCTTTTCATTTCTTATCACATGAGGAATGTGGCATTCTGTGACAAACTTGTGGTCCAAAATATGTCGTAAGTTAAATAGGCAGACAGCATATGTTAAATCATAGAACCATTTATGTCGGAAAAGACCTTTAAGATCATAAAATCTCACTGTTAACCTAGCACTGCCATGTCTGCCACTACACCATGTCCCTAAGCACCACATTGTCTTTTAAATACCTCCAAGGATGGTGACTCAAACACTTCCCTGGCAGCCTGTATCAGTGACTGACAACCCTTTTGTTAAAGAACTTTTTCCTAACATCCACTCTAAACATCTCCTGGTGCAACTTGAGGCCATTTCCTCTTGTTCTATCACTTGTTACTTGGAAGAAGAGACTAACGCCCACCTCATTACACCTTCTTTTTCATGGTGAAAGGCAAATTCTTATATACTAACCTGTACGTGTTCACTAAACACTTGTGGCTAATACTGTTCTGACAGATATTTTACAGTAAAAGCTACTAGCAATAATGTTAACAATAAGCCTAAAAAAATTAAACTGATCCCGTATTACATGGGTTGCTTGGAATTTTAAATTTAACTAAGTCCAAAACATTGATCAAAATCCAAACTAATTCACATGAACAATAAGAGCAACAGAAATCCCCATAATTTAGTTTGCCTTCCTTGAGGCTGTGCCAAGCACCACGAGTACATTGTGATTGCATGCCTTTTCCAACAGCAGAAAGAGAACATGGCTGGAGAGTAAGGGTGTGAGCAAGCCAACAGACCAGAACATCATTGCTGACTGAATTCACATCATCTCTATCTAGTGAGAGAACTGTCATCCAAAATGTGATTGTACCATTTGTACGGCTATTAATTTTACGGTAATACTGCTACACAGAGAATGCTGACAAGTTCAAATTCAAACATTTGTTAGCTGAAGGCATATGCCAGCTCTAACAGTGAATCTGTCTTTCAGAGAGGACATCCACTCCCACCCCCCAAAAAAACCGAACAACCCAAACCACCAATTAAAAAAAAAAAAAAAAAAAAAATCAGAGGAAAGGAGAGTGAAGGTCATGTAAGACTCTTTCCTATGGTTGGGGAAGGAGCTGGGGCAAACAGTTCACATCAGAACCCACACACACCTCCAATGGCTGTTCCAGCTTGTGATGCTATTAGCCCCAATAGCAGAGCTCATTGCTCAGGGAATGACTGGCTGTTAAGCTCTGCACAAGGCAATGATTTGGCCCCCTAACCACCTTGGGGTGAATCCTAGAATCGCAGACTGGTTTGGGTTGTAAGGGACCTCAAAGCCCATCTAGTTCCAAACCCCTGCCATGGGCAGGGACACCCTCCACTACCCCAGGTTGCCCAAAACCCCATCCAACCTGGCCTTGGACACTGCCAGGGAGGGCCAGCCACAACTTCTCTGGGCAACCTGTGCCAGGGCCTCACCGCCTTCACAGGGAAGAACTTCTTTCTAATGTCTAACCTATCTTTCAGCTTGCAGCCATTCCCCCTTGTCCTGTCACTAGAGGCCCCGATGAACAGTCCCTCTCTTGCTTTTCTGTAGGCCCCTTTTAGTTGAAAGGGAGGAGAGGGCAAGGTGTATACTAGAACAGTCTTCAGCCCCCTGGGAAAGCCCTGGCCCCACCAACCCCAGTCATATTTATTTTGCAGGGGTGAGGCCCTGAAAATGAATGTGGTGTGAAGGAAAGATCCTGCCTCATCAGCTCTGGGCAGAGCTGCCCAGGAAGGGTGACCTCAGAAGTGCAGACAGGAGGCTGTGGAACCAGAAAGGCAAAGGCATGGAGGGCACCTCGCAACAGCATTCTGTCAGAGCTGCACAGTTCCTCACACTGCAGAGTAAATTGCTCTCAACTCAAAGAACTCATATGGACCAAATCTTCTATGGCTTTTCCTAGAACAGCTATTGTTTCTGAATGCCTAAGCAAAAATGCCTTCAGCAGTAAAAGAAATAATCAGCACTGCAAATGACAAACGCCTTTTTTGTGTTTCTAAAAAATATTTCAATCCATGATTTTTTTTTAGCAGTTCTTCTTTTCAGTCAAAATTGCAGAGGTTTGAAATGACAGCTTTCAAACCATTCTCAATGAAAAGTGCCCTTGGGTAGCACTATGGAATTTTTTTTTTATTTACAAAGCCAAACTGTAAGCTTTTTAGAAGGAACAATATTTTATTCTTCACTTATGTAGCATTTAGAATAAAAATACAGATTGTTGGAACAGCGCACACTCTGCTTTGTTGCCTTCTGGGGATTACTCACATGGGCAAAGTTTGCCTTCTGCTTGGGTAATGATTCTTCAAAGCCTTAAAACTGACATGAACCAGGTGTGGATAGATCAGGAAACATCAGAGTTAACATTACTTGTACAACTCTGACTCTAACCTCCAGCCACTCAATCCTTTATCATCTGTAGACACAATTCTTTGATTAACGTAACAGTAAAAGCTGATCTATAACTAAATACATAACAGTCCATGAAAGCTGGTGGTTCAAAAGATATATCAAGAAAACGTTTATTGTGTCTTTACTAAACAAGGAAGAATGATCATTTCTTTCAACACACAGCCCAGATGAACCTGGCGTTTTTCTAGCCACCTCATCAGCTCATCATCCCTGCTCTCCTCAGCAGGGAACCGATAACACTGCTAGTAAAAATCTTGTCAAATATAGGAAGACAAACACAGGGTTTCTATTGACATGTTAATACAAGTATTCCACAGGGTATGCAAATTAAGCCCAGAGATCTTTCAAATTAAGAACTAGTCACAAATCTGAGAAGTAATCAGTTCTGACCACTAAAAGGGTTTTAAACAGCACATACTACAGAATAAGTCAGAACTCCTCTGCAAGAGATTTTCCTTCAAAAAGGTAAGAAGCAGGTATCTTATCTGTGAACTTACCAAAGTCACACAACTTCAGAACATCGTTGTGGCTTATTAAGAGATTCTCTGGCTTGATATCTGGTGTGCCAGAGAGAGAGAGAAAAAAATATGCTGTTAACTTCACTTTTTAATTTTGAACTTCGTCAACAAATATTATTTCATTATAACGCATTTAGAGATATTCATGCAATCATAAACGAAGCATTACAAGAGCAACTGCTGAAACAGCTTCCAGCAATTCAGTTTGTGAACATGCAGAATTAATTTTCTGCCTTTTGAAGTCTTTTAAAGTGTTTCTCAAATAAAATAAGGGAAGATAAAAGGTGCCTTCAGATATATATGGGCAGAAAACCAAATATGCAGAAAATTGCATGCTGCAAAACAATACCAAGAACTGGCGTTTTATTATCCAGTTAAGCAATAAAATGTTAAGCCCATTGTGTTCAACATTTTCAGTTATGTTCATCTTCTTGACCACCTCCTGTCACTTGTTCAGAAAAACATCTTTCTAGTTTTATGCCCTTTATTCCTACATGGCTATTATGGTATCCATATGTGGTATATTTTTCAAAATGTACTTTACAAAATATTTTCAGACTCCTGCTTATGTTTGATCAGTTTCGATTATAGATGCAAATATAAATATATTGTATAAGACTTTTAAATTACTGGAAACATTTCTGATTAATGTTACTCTTGCAAAGCCACAAAACAAAATACAATTTTATTAGATCGAGATGAACTACAGAAAACTAGATAAAGTCACACATGAAGATATGTACTTATTAAGTTGAGGGGAGAAAATAAATAAATAGAACTGAACTCATGGTATACGGGAGGAACTGCCTTAAGTAGTAAAACATGGGGGACCAAGCTTTAAGTTCTGTGTTATTTTTCTCCTGATACTCTATATCAGATTCAGAAGTGAAAACAACTGAATGCCATGAAACATTTTAAAAAAATCCTTTTCCTTTGGCAATGTCTGTACTGCCGTGTGTATGATACAATCTTTGTGTCATACCCCAAAGACAGCAAGATTTATATACAGATGAATTTAGTTTTAAAACAATCTGAAGTCACGCAGAAGACATAAGACCCAGCCAAATTTAAAGATTTTTTTTTCTATTTTCTGTTTATATAAAGCAATTACTTATGTTTATGTTAAATGTAAATTATTTCAAGCTGTAACATCTTTCCCTTTAGAAATCAAATTCCTACCCGGGGCTTATTTCCACGTGAACTACACACTTACCTCTATGAACGATATCATTCTTATGGCACCAATGAATAGCTTTAATTAGCTGGTAGATATAGCTTTTAACTTTTTCTGGTGGAACTCCATTGGGCATTTCTTCTAGCAATTCAAGCATATTCTAAACATTTAAAAGACATGTTATTTAGAAGAGCTATACTGCAGTTGCTGCAAGATCACACACTTTCAGCATTCTGAAGCAGCATGCATAGGCCACGGATTAGCCATAGGCCAGCTATACAAAAATCAGTAGTTTAACATTCAAGGAGTGTATTTTAATCATAAGCATTCTCCCAGCTGTTCTCATTCTAGAGAAAGCTTCCCTTGTGAAGACAGGAATCCTTAAAGGTGAACCACAAATAAGTTCTTAAAAACTGCCATCAGCCTATCAGCCTCTTAGCCTAAAACTTCTGAAAAGTTGTTTAGTTATGAAAAATTGATAGTAAAAGGCTATAGTAAAAGTTTAATAGAGCACAATATTTTGCAAATATCTGTTTAATGTATTGTTTTCTTCCTTATTAAGCTAGATCTGCTGCTTTGACATAGCAAGGCCATGATTAATCACAAACCATGTCTGCATGTGAATGGGTGTAGTTGAAGAAATTCAAGTCTATTAGTGCCAATGAAGTAACAGATATAAAAATTCCTCATGGGGGCTTAGAGTGTAACCTAGGGTGTATTCTATACCTATATATATCAGCTACACTGATCTCAGATATATTTGTACTACAGTAACTCTGACCATGTTAACTGTGTTATGGTTGCACCTAAGGAGAAAAACACCCTGATTATTTATGCTAACAAATTTCCTCGTGAAAAAGGACATTTTGATTCACATTATGTTTGCAAATGTCTCCAATTCTGCACAATTAAAAGTACAATGGAGTTTGTATTCTGAATCCTGAATGAATAATGGGCAGCGGCAACCCACTCAAAGACAAAAAAGTATTATTTCTATTTCAGGATTCAGTAAATAAGTATTTTGGCTATACTGCCTTACACAACTCAATTACAGATTTGAGCACTTGCAGAATTTTCATTTAAAACATATTTACTTTGACAAACATTTTCTTTGGCTGTACAATAACATTTTTGAGATTAGTCTTGTCAGTTATTTTCATGAAGAAAAATGTAAGAACTAAGAAAATGGACACATTGATAATATTTTAAAAGATTTCTAAAGTTTTGCAATCTGTGAATAAAAACTGGAACTTAGGTGCTTGAGTCAAAGTTTCCTTAGAAACACGCTTCAGATCTAAGAAAAGGATTTTTCTGTTGAAGGACCATATTGATTTTAGTCAGGCTCTTTTCCACCCTGTGGAAGCCTGTGAATCTGAATAAGTCAAGAAATTAGTGTTACAAATACAAACCAGAATAGTCACATCAAGAGAGAGAGACAATCCTATATGAAGACATTGGCTAAGGGGATGATGAATAAAGGAGATTAGACTAAATGTGAATTTAAGTAATCTGGCTTTGAGTATTGCAGAGCTAAGATCCCCAAGAGACATAAGGTGCTCATCAACAGTTAAAACTATAATGGAAACTGACATATCTGAAAATGAGAAATGTTCATTGACTGTGAAGATTAACTGAAAACAAAGGTGAATTTAGTGAAGAAATTACATTAGGCACAGACTATACATTTTGCCTTCCTTTATCATTATATTCTCTTATATTGATGGAAATGATGTTAGATATTGCAGCCTGATGCTTTTATCAATATTAACAATTTTTGAAGTATACTCAGAAGAATGAAATGTATTTTACTTATGCTGCCTTTCCAACCAACTACTACAGAGAGCTTAGCCAAATCAACTATGATAGAAAATTAAATGTATGTTCTAAGTTGGTGGGTGATCAAAGACATTCCATGTGTCTGAAAGATTTACAAGGAATATGGGTGGAACAAGTCAAGGTTTAGACATTAGATTGAAAAAAGATCCATGTTAGAAATTGCTGATTTGGTGGTGAAAACCAAAACTGATTTCTGCCAAACTGTGTGATAATATAGGTTACCTCACCTTATGCAATAAAGTTATATACAATTTATTACATCAAACTGAGGTAAAGGAGACACAGTATTTAGGGTGACGAATCTTTAAGCAAGAGGGGATTGAAGAGAACTGGCACTTAGCTTGACTGCTGCATCACACTGGCAGGATATTAAATAAAAATTTCAATCAAGGGAACAATGTCTCATGAAATCCATGTAGATGCACATATTTAATCTTGTGTTTATTTTTACTGTATTCGAATACCACCTAATTATTTCCATTAAGGTAAATGGTCAGAATTGAGAGGGAAGGTCTATCCTCATCAGAAAGGTTGCAAAAAATGATGAAAGACCAATTTATTCTAGGTTGTTTCCCCCTGGAAACAGACCAGGATGCTTGGCAGTAGTAGGACAATCTAAGGAATTTTTGGAATTGTTTCAAACAAGGTCAGGACTGGATAATGATAGTGATCTCTACCAAATCCTTCTAAGCAACTATTGAAAGTTGTCTTGTTACAGAAATATACAAACAAATCCTATTCTCAACAGGGAAGGATGGAGAAAGTTGAAACAGATTCCAAGGTCAAGTCTATGATCCTATTTTGAAAGACTACGTCAAGATTCATTACACAGTATAACACAGGATAGTTAATCAGCTTTACAATTAAACTGATCTGTAGAGTTAGGATGGAATTTTTTTTTAAATATGTATATTCCAGTCCAACATGATTTGAACATATTTCTATTCATATATGGAAGGAATATTTTCAAAAAAATACCAACACATGAAGTAAAAACCAATAGTAAATTTATCAGTGTTGTTTTCTCACAAAATGTCTAATTACAATTCAGATTGTATTGAAGTTTCTGTTATTCTTTAAAGATGAGAATAATTTAATTTTTAAAAGTAAAAGTAATTTGAAAGACTTTTCCAGTAGCTGACAGCACAAAATCAACTCACTTTTTCCACATATTCAAAGACTAAGTATAATTTTCCTCTTCTTCTGAATGCTTCTTTCAGCTCCACTATGTTCTCCTGTTTCAAAGTGCGAAGCATTTTAAGCTCTCGTAAAGTGGTTTCTTTGACTTCTTCATTTTCTAGAGCACAAAGTAAAAGTGACAGAGTAAAACTTATTAAAAAGCAAAACAAGGCCCCAAGTAACATATATTTTGAACCCTTGAACAAATTCTCTGTTTCTAGATATTACAGAGCAAAAGGCTTGTTTTCCAGTGTGGACTCTGCTGCCTGGATGCTTCTGCACTTAAAATGTCAGTTAACACATGGTGACTGTGTTATCATCGCACAACCCTCAGATTTCCTATCACTACCATCTAGGTTTTCAGTAGCAGAAAAAGCCATAAGAAAAAAATTATTTTCATTTTTATCTTTTTCACTATGAATAGTACTAATAGGCTTTAAAAATTACGTACATATATATGTATGTATGTATGTATATATGTATGTATGTATGTGTGCAGACACATCCTCCAGCCCATAAATACATATGCACCAAGCACTGGCAAAGTTAATATGTCCTCAGCAGAAACACTCAAGTTCAAAGCTTATGTTCGAACAATGTCAGAGAAATCTGTTTGATTCTAAACTAGTTGTACTTTCAAAAAGCCATGAAAAACCTAAAGATTGAAACATAGATCTGTAAGTCCTCTCAAGTCTCCCCACAAGGTTTTCAATGGAAATTCAGCAATGCAGGCCAGCATAGGTGCCAGAGAAGTGGAGCACGTATTGATTCAACAAAGCCTTGAATCTAATTTTGAGTCAAGTAATTTAACTGTTGTTTTGACAATTCAGTCATCTAGAAAAAATGTTGAAGATAAGACGAGTGTTTTACTAAAGCTTTGTGCACTGCTTATGTTCAATGGGCTTCAAAGTGACAGGGTTCCAAAGGATATTACCAACAGAATGTCAAGTAAACCAGATTATATTGTTTTATTTTTATTTAGTAAAATGAAATCCGTTAATTCAATTTGCCCATGCACATGCAGAATCAGGGTTCTTAATTTTTTCAATCTGTTATTAACAAAAGACTAATATTAAACGGGATATGATTGAATAAACTCAAAGCTAAGTGACATTTGCAGTTTATGTCCCACAAAGACAGAAGAAGAAGAAACAAGGTAGTGAAATTCTTTCCAATCAAGCAAAGCGCAAACCCAGGTTTTCAGGGGAGAGAGAACAACACAGGTCCTGCACACGCATATAATCATCATCAGAAGGGAGGAAAAAAAATGAAGCTTAGCAGGAGGGAAGAGAAAAACAAAATACTATCATCACAAATGTTTTGATTAAAAAAATATATAATTTAGAGCAATCTAAATCATTTCATTTTAAACCCAAGTGCTCGGTGTTGGCTTGTGCTGGCTTGCATCAGCCTGATTACATAATTTCGTCTATAACTAGACGCTCTCTTTCCAGTGCATTTAGCATGCGTGTGTCAAACAACAGCAAAAATTCAGTGAAACAAAAATGGGAATAGCAACAATTAGAGTATATTCAGATTTCTAATGAACTACCACATTAACAAGACAGATGTGAAATGGGCTGAATCAAATCCATCAAAAGAACTTCTGTCATATTTCCAGAAACTTGTAAACAACTAGCTACAACTCTGAAAAGCAGTCATCAGTCATGTAAACTGATATTACATAATACTCTTGGAAAGCCAGAAGTAATGGCAATGTTGCATTTCTTGTTTTGATTTTTTGGTAGACAGACTAACATAATAATCCTGTTTAGGGCTTAATACTGAGATTCACTGCCTAGGATCTATACTGAATAGACATGTCGAGTTCCAAAAAGCAATACTGAAGTATTCTCATGACCTGATCAAGATGGTCACCACAATTAAATTACCTCCTACATTCTTTTACAGGTATTTAAAGATTTCTGAATAGCAAGCTAAAAGTGTCTGGCAAACTCTTCTGCAGAGCAGAGAGTTTACATTGCATAACACAATGGACATAAACCTGATTTTGCTGTGCTCAACCCTGAAAATTATATTTCTTGTAACCAACCACACCTCCATGGCCACCAGCAATTACGTAACAACAATAAGAAACAAAAGTTTGCTAAAATAAAGGGCCTGATGTTTCTTTAAACCACACTGTGAGCTTTCAGCTAAAGCCTTTGTACACGGCTGCATCTCCTCAGACCAAGATGACTTGTCTCATTACTTCATACTTGGCTTTTCCTTCTGTTTGTGCTAATCCATCAGTGATCAGGGCTAGCCTGACATACACAAAGTAGACAGTTACTCTCATGATTGACTGCCAGCTTTGCCTATGACAGGATGCTTGGATTCACTCTCTCCCAACAGGTGCAGGTCAGAGCCAGCCTGGCCCTGTACAAACCTTTGGGCCTGTTCCTGGCAGGTGAGGAACAAGTGTGTGCAGCACTGGCAATACTTTCCATGTGTCCAGCCTTCTGCCACCCACTCTGCCAGCACCAGTAAGCCTTGCAGGAATTGGCTCTTCTCACCTCTCAGCAAACTCAAAAACACGGGAGAGTACACAGAGACTGCTATGAGGAGTTTCATGTTTCATGTGGAGAATGGAGGCTGGTGAAGGGTGAGGGCAGAGCTGTTGCCTCACTGCCCAGCTACTGCAAATGCTCCCACGGATCCCTGAGAGCTCCCTGTCTTCATCTTCTATTGCTGAGCTCCTCAGTCTCCTCCACTTAACCCTTCAAGTCCCCCCGACATTTAGATCCCCTCCCACAGATGAAGGGTAATAAAGCCCAAAGGCCGCAAGCCACTACTACAAGAGGAGTTCTGCCATTTTCTGACCAGGCTCCGAGTGGTAGATCTTGTACAGCACCACAATCTCAGCTGTAATGCACTAAAAGAGGCAGCTAGCTAGTTGGAGTGTATAATGCAGTTCCTAGCCAGGTATGAAGAATCAAGTACTCTGAATATTCACAGAGATAATAAATCATCATCATTTTGAAATCATGCCCTGATATATGAGACTTCTTATTTTAACCAGAGAGATATTAACAATGCAGTTATTGACATGAAAGACTATGCAGCAGAAAAGGTTACCTTCACTGTCTTTAAATTTCTTGATAGCAACAATTTCATGTGTCTCCTGTAAAATAAAACCACAGAAAGGAAAATGAGCAAGATATGCTGCAGGACTTTTTGTCTTGGATTTTTTTTCTCCTGTGTATGATACAGAAAAAAACCCCCAACCCACAGAGAAATTTCACAATGCAAACCAAAATTTAATCAAAAATTGGTAAATCCCTCAGTGAATCAGGCCAAATGCAATACAAAACCACATGCGGCAGTTATGATTAGAAACTCCAGTTTGGAAAAAACAAACCAAGTGCCAAAAATTCATACTTTGTACCAGGTGAGAAATTTTCAGAAGAGTTGTTCCTGTGACTAGTTTAGGTATTCTGAAAGTCAAACAACCCTTTATCTGACCAAAGTATGAGTGTGGGTGCTTATCTTTGTGAGGTGAAAGGAAAATACTGTACTGGTATGTGACTAATGCTTACAATGAGCCCCACAATTTTGTTTGGGTTTCAAATATCCACAAAGATGATGATTAGGAAAGTAAGTTCTCATACCAATTTAAAAAAAAAAAAAAAAAAAGTTGTTGCAATAAGGAAAGCTTACCCAAAGCCAGAATCACTAATTGTATTTGAAAGTGTAATCTCTGCTTACTATATGGTCATGGGTGATAACTTATTAATGCCTGCCTGCCTTTGCATTCCTCTAGCATTCTCTATTGTCACCAAACCTGATCATCATAGGTCACTTTTTTTTTTTTCCTTAAAGGAAGGCATTTCTCTTGTTGGGTGAACAGGCATGTATTTACCATGTGGCCATGACATGACTAGTGCCTGTCTGTTCACTCGATGCAGCACCTGAGTGTTAGTAACATGATGGGTTTAAGATCACACAGTAAGGGCATGTGAGCAGACAGGCAGTGAGCTACTTGGGTTACTTGATGAGCTAGATCCAGCTTACATCCCTTTGTCAAACAACAAAGTTTCGGAAACAAACAAACAAACAAACCCAAACTATACCCCAGTACTAAAATAATTTCAGGTTTGGAATGATTCTGAAAGGCTTGTCTAGAGCTTTTATGTCAAATACAGTTCCTAAATCTTTTTGTTTCAGGAAGCTTGTGAATTGAATAGCCTAAACTAAACTAAACAGACTATTGTTACTGCCAAGTTATTGTATTGTTACATTTATTAACTCTAACTCTACCAATAATGGTAATAGTTACTAGCCCTATGAAAGAACGCTGCTAAGAGGGTGAGTACATTTAGCTAATTTGATTTCTGGTATCTACTATTAAGTCCTTTGTCTAATTAGGCCTCTGAAAGGTTTTTCAAAAGAGGAACACTGTAAGTGCCCTCAAAAGCCTCTGCTGACAGTAATACATCCGTGTTTAGGCAGTGTGTATACACTGCTTTGCAGAGGAGACAAATTTATCTGTTAGCATTACATCATTACATTCCTATTTCACATGAAGAAAAAGAAAAGTGTGAGACACCAAAAAGCTGCATTTTTATTCTTGAAGTAATGGCTAAGTACACTGAAAGAAATGTAGGAGTTAAAACCTGATGCCTCAGACAACAATTCTGCACCATTCAAGGAATCTACTCCATGTGGCTTCTCTGCCATATGCGCCTGTCCCTGATGTATACAGAGGACATGATGATTTTGGAAATTAAGTTTTAAAAGCTCTTGGGTTACAGTCTTGCAAAGACTTATGTAAGATATGCCATCAGACCTCCTCTAGGATTTCAACTATTTACAGTATATAAAGCACGAGTGGTTCTTTGAAGAACAGGAACATAAAGACTTTAGCAATGTGCATATGCAATAAAAAGTTATCCAAACAATTCATAATACTTTAATAGTTAAGAAATTTTAATCTGAAAAGATTTATCACCTTGTACGATTCCATTCAGCTAATTTATGTTGTCACTGCTGAGTAATCAAGAAATTATATAGACCATATTCCCTATTTTTAAAAAGAAACCCAGAAAAAACGCAGTGCATTTAAACAACCTAGAGTGAAACATACCACATGAGACAAGTGGTGCTTTGAGGAGCTGCACTAGGAAAATGTCATTACTCCTTAGGGAGAGACATGCTTGTCTAGGTTTCTTGGAGGACGTCATCCTATCTCAATAACATTCTCTAGGAATCAGCTAATGGTGAAGCAGTCAAGTAAAAAATACAATGGATACAAGGACGCTGAAGATTAGTCAGCCATATATAGAATATCCTTAGAAGAAAGCAGTAAGAACTGAACCTCCTATACATTTTTAAATGTTGCAGAGAAGCAGCCTATGCATGTAGCCTGTGTAACGAACTAACACACATAAGCATAGCTTTTGATTAGCCATTGTATGTAACTGTTATTTACACAAGCTAAAAGAGAAAGATTGGAAAACATGGAATACACTTGGTCTGTGAAGCAACTCAGCAGAGTAGAGGTGGTACTAGAGGTATCAGACGATCTGGTTTCAAACAAGGACTGACATGCAGTAGGTGCACAGCAAACAGACACCACATTGCAAAAAATCCACTACACAAAGAAACCATAGCTTTGAGCAATGAAGGAATCCAACAGGGAAAATTCAGATTCCTGTAGTAATCTCAAAATTTCTTTACAAATCAAATTTAGACTTTATTATTTAACCCTTAACAGTCCTTTTGGAGATCTGAGCTTTTTTGTGGATCTGGTTCTCTGCTTACATACAGGTCAAATTGCAATTATCCAAAATAGAATTAATTACCTTATTAATTATCTTAATTATCTTTTTTTATTGCATTTCAAAAGGTGGGGTTTTTTCAAGACTGCAGTTTGAAACAGAACTGTACTGATTGCAGAAGCCCTCCTCTGGCAATATCTTGATATCCAACTCCTAGCACAGAAAATTCTCATATCCAATTAACGTATCATCTAAGTAGATAAGCGGTTACTAGTTGATTCAGTGCTTGAGACTTCAGTAAGTGCCAAGGAAAGAAAAAGACTCCAGCAATCCTAAGTGTTCTGTGCTCACTACTTATTACTACTATCTTATATAATCAAGTGTGAAAATTTGAGTTCACGTAGCTCTAGTTTTGCTTCACTCAGCTACATTTATTACTACGCATCTCATTAAGTTGCTCTACTAAAAAATTCTGGCCTCAATATTTCACTTTACATTTTGATGCAATGGCAAACTTGCTAATGCACAAGTCAAATCTCTCTTAGCATTGGTATCACCACTGCTTATTGAGCACATATATCAAACATTCTGTCTCATAAAACTATAGGAAAAGCACCATTTTGCAGTTAAATATGCAACAAGAGATGAATGCTACTGAAAACACTTTGTATAAACGTTAAGGACACAGGCAAACTCATTACTCAGGCTTCATGACTACATGTGTCCAAAATGGGGTAAAATATGCCTCTTCTCCATATTGCTGCTAACACCATTTAATATGGGTAAGACACAGATTTCTTAATCTATGTTGGTTCCATCTGCTTTAAAATAGAGGAGGAAGGAGATAAAAGTTCAGAGAAAAAAGGAATCTCCAGTCCTGGAGTTGTGAAAGACTTCATGAGAGGGCTCAATCCTTTCCTTTACCTCAAAATATGGATGGGAATTGCTTCTGGAGAAAACCTGGGATTTACTCTGTCCAGCCAGCCAGAGATGAGGTGAGTATGCTTACGGGAGCAGAGCAGTTCTCACAGTTCTGCTAGACACACAGACATCTCTCTCCCAGGATTCCTTCTAAGATTGTACCACCTGTCCTTTCCTGTCGCGAAACTAGAACAGCTCCCTGATTTAAAAGCACGTGATTTCATTTGAAGGACAGAAGTCCACCATATTTCCACTGTCCCTACATAATACACGACATAATGGTGTTTTCTAAAACAGCGCAGGAATGTATCACATTCTGTTTTCTAGCAAAATCCTTGATGTTAATGATGAAAGTACTCAAGGAGAAAGGTGCTTCTCCTCAGCATAACTCAAGATCTTAGAGCTACAGCCATTCTTCTCTGGAGAGAGAAATATATCCTATCAAACTATATGCTCCTGAAAATATCATATGACCTGCAAAAAAAATCTTCAAATGTTTGCCCCTATTATGTTTTAAAGATTTCTGTAGGATCTTTCATATAATCAAGGAAAATTTGACACAAACCATAAGTACACAAAAAGATTATTGAAAAATATATAAGATGCTGTCCTTCAAAAAATTTGGGCTATAAGGTCCAAGGATAAATGCATACTTAGGTCCTTCTAGAAAAAGTTAAATCAATTGCATTCTCTACTAATAAATAATACATAGATTTTCTAAAAATAACTTAGAAACAAGAAAATGATTTGACACTCACGGATTCACATTTACATTTGCATAATTTAGTTTGCCATAACAAAAACACACAGTAAAAACCACCAAAGACAGATATGTGGCTTACCCTTTTCTGAACCAAGCAGTACAGTTTGACTTACATAAGCATTATTATGTTATTCAACATGTGTTTAGAATAGATCTCTCTATAATCTTCATTCTAGCAAACTCCCACAGAATATTAAGCAATCACAGGAGAGACAACAGAAGCCTGTGACACCACTGCAAGATAGTAAAACACCTATTTCCATGAGCTGCTTAAATCGAAACTTTAAAAAAGACCCAGCAAATTCATTTATCATAGTTCTTCTAAAAACAAGAACATAAAATATCAACATTTTAGTCAGTACCAATGTATCACAATCACATGCCATTACAAAAGTCTCGAGCCTAGGCCAGCAGCCTCACAATGCAAGTTCTGAGAGGTAACACACAACATTACCTGCACTTAAATCAGGTCCTTAAGGCATTGGCAAGAAACTGTCCCGACTTTGCCGTGCTCTGCATTAAAGTACAGCTATAACTGGACAATACTATCAGATCAGAACACAGCTCCCCATCTTCTCAAAACTTCTAATATTAGGTGCTGGCAATTTTGCAATATTACTTTCAAAATCAACTGGAGTATCTTAGACTATTCTCTGTAGACAAGAGAGACGTTCAAGATAATAGATTCAATTTATTTTTTCAAATAGTTTGACATTAGGAAGTATAAGTCATAGCACTGTGCTTTCCTGTACACCTTAAGAAAAATTCCCCAATGGATTTTAGAGGTGTTTTGCTGGTTTAATCTTATATCTCTCCCTTGAGAAAAATCTAATTCTATTTTTTAGTTAAAAAAACAGTAACTGCACTCTCAGTTTATCTATAAAATATCACTCAGCATGGGAGAACTTTCAGGAAATTACTTCCTTCCAAAAGTCCTATTTATTTTTAGGAAAAAAACCCTCACCTTTGGTAAATAATGACAGAACACTATGAGTGTCACAATACCTTTATTTACTAGAAAATTGATTAGAATTTTTCCAACATATACATTTTTCAGTTTACTCAAGAAGAAGCATCTAGAATGAATCAACACAAATTAATCTTACATCTTTTGAAAGCAAAATTTTATTTTTGCTATTAAGTAACCAGCTAAGTACAGGAGAAATTTCTTAACAGAACAATGACATATATAATTCACATTTCCATTTTAAAGAAGATGGTAATGCTGTCTCCTAGCTGAGGAAGAACAAAAGGAGGACTAGATAAAGCGTAAACCACTCTGGACCCACTAGAAGGTTTCCAAAGAGGAGCAACAATAAAGGCTCAGTTATTCTGCTGGGCGAAGGAGCAAAAGAAAAGGCTGAACCCTGTGGCTACCAGCTTGTCAAAAAACAATCAGTAAGCCTGTGTAATGACAGACTTTTTTTTTTTTTAATGCAAGCAGATTGAAACAGTTGTTTTGATTTATCTGTGTCTTTCATAAAGATTTGTGACAACTGTGTTGTCTGTTCAGGTGTTACGAGTAATTGCTTGCATTTCCAATTTTACTTACCTGGTTTGAATCAAGTACAATTTAAGGGAATCATAAACATTTCTCAGCCAACTGTCAGGCACATCCGTAAGCCAAATGAGTGGCCCACCTGCATCCACATGCTCACAGATTGGGGTCCCCCTCTAAACTGCCCCAGCTCCCAGTGTCAGGTGCAAGAGACTCCAGAGGGTCTCCTTTCTGCTGGCAGTGGAGGCTCACCAGACCTGTAACGTTGCAGTCTTATAGGACTACTGGGGCTGGAAGGCATCCCTCAACCAATCTGCCATGTCCCCATCCCCAAAGATACTCAAAATCCACCAGGACAACACTTGGAGCAACCTGCTGTAGATGACTCTGCCTTGAGCAGTTCCTAGGAGGTCCACCTGAATCTTAAGAGGACCACATTACAATGTCTCCATTTTATTTTATTAAATAAACATGTAGTTTACTGAGCTGTGGGTTTTTTACAGCATTTTTGCCCCCTCTACTTTCCAGAAGAGTTACAAAGACCACTCCTCACCTTGCAGTCTAGTCCCACCAGCTTTCACTGCAGGTGAGCAGAGGTGCACAGAGTGATCCAGAGCAGGACTGAAGTTAAGGTGCTCTCAGTCACCCCTGCGTAAATGGAGGAAGTGACTTCCCTGGGCTCTGCAGAAAGGCTTGGGAGGTTCATTTTTCTAGAGAGAATCTAGTTCTGCGCAAATTAGCCCTGCCTCCTCTTTTACATTATGCCAAATGCCAGCTTTTCATAAACATTGGGAAGTAGCAGTTTCTTTAACCCAATGTTACAACACCAGCATTTAAACAGTCCTACAACCCTAAAATACCACCCTGAAAAGAATTCTTGAAGGAAGGGAACCCACTCACTATTTTCTACTAACTGCTAGGGTGATTATAGTGGTCAGAATTGAAACTTTCATTGTTCTACTGGGGCTTTTGTATTTATTCACAATTTTCTCCAAGGAAAAAGTAAATAAGCATTCCTAAAGAATTTTCACAATAGTGTAATGAAAAGGATCTTGAATAAAAAGCAGCTTTTAAATACTATAAATGCAGCTATTCTGGCTTTTCATGGTAAAATAGTATTATTGTAGCAGGGCTTTTTAATATAATCTGGCCTTCACTTCATCCTATTACAGCACTAATCTGTATCATTTTACAATTTGACAGTATTGTTTAATCCCAACCCTAGATGTAAAACAGAACTCAAACTCAGGAAATGGATATAAATTTTTTATGATAATAAAAATGTCAATAATAGTAATTTCAGCTTCAGACCCCAATCCTCTTCCAGTTCTATGTGATTTATTTCTTTCCCTGTTAACACTGGGAATTCTGAAAATTTGTGAATAAAAATTAAGCTGTTTATAAATAGTACAATACTGCACTGGGCAGATACCAGCATTATTTCATTACTTCTTATAGCATAATCTTGACACCTGGAATAAAATGTCTGTAAGCCAAGACAAAGGGGAACTTGTCAGGCAGGTTCCTGAGGCTGAAACTCTTCAGGTGGAATTAATTTTCAGATTAAGACATTGAAATTCAGATTCAAGTTGTGTCTTCAAGATCTTACTAGAGCACTCCAGCTCTGCTTGTTTTAAGTTGACCAGTTGCTCAAGACATGATTCAGTAGCCAACACACATAGTGTTTAGGATTCCCTGGGTATCTACAACACTTGCATGGTGTTGGCAGAAATGACAGAGGATTTGGAGATGTATACCTCATAGAGGAGGAGCTAGAAGTAAGGTATAGCATCACAGGTATCACCAATCTTATGTTCAGGACCTTATGCTTAGACAACAAGCACAGCTTTCATCCCCAAAGAAGCATGAGTTGAACTCCCTTCTGCTCCTTGGCTAATTTCCATTGACTACAGTGGGAGTTCAGAGACTTTCACAGGTACATACATACATACCCAAATTTGTATCTTAATCATATTATCTTTCCAGGTCTACCAGCATATGGAAAGCAAATAAGAATCAAAGTACATGTTCTATATATGGGATAAGCATATATTGGAAATGCACAGAAATCACATTTAGATTTTCCAATCATGAGTAGAATCTGTTGGAATGGTTTTTTGTTTCTTTTAATTAAAAAAAAAAATCCCTTCCCTTTTTTAATCAGTTACCTCCCCCTGTCTTCACAAGCTTTCAAAGACTATCAAGAAATTTTCCCTGATATCCTCTATAAATCTTTGGGACCACTTACCTCCCATCATGCTGCCCTTCAAGAAGATGCTGTGGAAGTTGAAGTCCCTGTGAAAACCTAGCATCTGTGATTCGAAACTTTGTCAGCTCTTTAAAGAAGGGACCACTTATTCACTCTGATCAGTCTACAAAGTCACAGTACAAGGCCACCGTTTCTGGTCTCGCCACTAATTCTGAGCCACAGGCTCTCAAGCACACAATCATCCACCCAGAGAAGACCTCCATGTGTATGAGATACTCCGTCATTCAAAGAGAAACTGAAATATCTCTTGAGCCCATCTTTCTTGAAGTGCTTTTATCCATACACCAAAGAGCTCCAGTATTAATTTTAACAGTTTTTAAACACAGTAAATTTTCAGTTTAGAGAACAAACTAGAATAGGATTTCCCAAGCTTGGTTTGCTCAGTTTACTATTACATTTGAAAGAAAAATGGGAATGCCTATCTTGGTCCTGGATTTGGGAAGGGGGAGAGCTGTAGCTACTGTCATTTCCATGCAGTGGGTTTACATACAAGCTTTACCCTAATTTTCATTTTCCTACTCATATGCAAATGTCAGCAACAACTTCTCCACATTTTGGAGAAGGCCTTAAACAACCAGAGGTGGGAGTCATCTGTTCAGATACCAAACAGCCAAATCTGCTCTGGAACAGAAACATGAGCCATGGCTGAGTTTATTTTGTGGGTTAATGTATTATTTCAAAATATGGTATATGTTAGTAACGATAAACTTTCTGCATCTGGGTGAAAGCCCAAGCTACAATGCTGTTCTCATCTAGAATCCCAAAGATGAGGAATGAAAAGTTTAAAAAAAAAAGTTTTAAACTGAAAAATGGCTTGTGGTTTGGTTTGTGGGTTTGTTTTTGTTCCCCCCCCCCCTCCATTTCAGTCACACAAAAAGCATCACACTGTCTTGTCCATGCAATGTAGTAGGTAAAAAGAGTTTCTAATGTAACTAACACCTTTGGTAATCTTGTCCCAGGTCAGGTCATTGACAGGTTTGGCTGTTTAATGTCGGAAACATTCCACAGAATTCCATTTCACGTCCTCTGTCGTATGCTACCTCCTTTCTCCTCAAGTAGCACTATGGTCCACAAACATCCCTTTGCTTCTTTCAGGCTTTTATTGACAAAGGTTTCTGTTGTTCTCCATGGAATGGGTGATAAGTTTGAACAGAAATGCCACCTGCATCTCGGTTGTTTGGTTGCTACTTCCATTAGACAACAGTGTTGTCTATTCAAGTGTTAGTAGTTTAATATCATCTCTTTCCTACTTCCCTTTCAATGCAGCTGTTTTTTTAAAAAGCATTTTCCAGTCTGTATACTGATATGGGTTTCAGCAGACACCTTAATTTCTTCTTAAAGTTTCCACATTCAGGTTTACAGAGAAAGAAAGGCTTTTCTTCTCTAGGATTATACTCACAGCACATTCTTTGGATAATAAGATAAAGCCTTGTCTCTTAAGAAAAGTGCCATTTCACTCTGCCAAGCGTTTAAAACTGCATTCCTTGTAGAGATTTTGGTCTTCTTTACAGAACAGTATTAAGGATTAAAATACAATCCAAACTGCTTAAGAAAGACAGCAGGCAAGATCCATACCACAGACACATACGTTTTTCACCAAGGACTGTTGAAAAGGTGAGAGGAACAGGAAGGCTGCACCCCTACCCAATGTAGGCGGTGTACACAATCTCATGGTAATTCAGTTACACTAAGAAGCAGAACGCACATGATGAAATAAAGGAATCTGCACCCAAGGAAGTCTTCTGTTACTGTTAATAGATGAAGAAGGAACCATAGCTAGGTCTTCATATAAATAGTCTTTCTACAAAAGAAATTTCAGTTTTGGAGCTAAATTGAGAAAGAGAGCTTGCAGATTTAATTCAGACAGCTTCTACCGCCTCTAAAGACGCATGACTAGATCAGTATATTTTCTCTTATATCTCAAAAAGGAGAAAAAAGTCTAAGTATCACACAAGTTCCAGGAAGATTAAAAAAAGCTACAGAAATTGCCCCTACAGATAAGACTATCTAACACATCCTACTTTTAGATCTTGCACGCACACATGTGCTTTTGAGCCAGGAAAAAAATGATACCATGAAAAATTTAGATTCACTGTGAAAGTTTGCCCAAACTTGCAAATGAATACATCATGGGAAGAGAAAACTGTGTCTTGGTTTCACCAAGTTTATTGTCCCAAACACAGGACACTATGTGGGGAGAGGGAATAAAGAAAAAAAAAGTGTGTAATGAAGAGCTGATGACCAGGGAACACACAGTTGAAAGAGATTAGGAAAATAAGGCTGACAAATGCAGGCAGAAAACAGATTGGAAGAGAGAAAGTACCTTGACTCAGATGTTAGTATAAAAAAACAGCTTGACAAACAAGCAAATGAATCTCTGAACATCTCAAATTTTACTGGAATACAATTTTACAAACAGTAGAGGAATGGTGAGAATTCAGAAATAGCTGCAAACCCACTAAAACCACAGATGAGTCTCATTCCACAGCGCTCTGGAATGCACGGGGGATGCAGGCAACAGGTTAGTAGCTACACCATCTCAAATACTAGCATCTGACAGCTGTGTGACAACGGCGTGGGTATCCATATGGTGTTACATGATGAATCCTGCATTTCAGAGGTCTAGAAAATTATGTGCAGAAAAGTGAGTTTATCACAGTGTATGTACTGCAAGGCAGTATTTGAGGGGAAAAGTTAGCATTCTTTTATTAGAATGACTGGTGCACGCAAAAGAAACTGAAGCCTTTCTCCAGGCCCAAAACAGAAACAGCAATCTCCAAAGCTAAATTTAAACTGCGAACAAGTATATTCTGTTTTTAGAAATACTCGAGAAATCTACAGAAAATCTCAAGTATTTCCTGAGGTAGAGTCCATCTCATTTAGCTTCAGCCAGGTAAGAGTCATACACCTAATTCGTGTTGTCAAGGCTTTTCTCACGCACTGCTAATGAAAGCAGGGGAGGGAGAGGGGACCTGGCCTCAAGTGGGCCTTAAACAACCAGAGATCATTTTAAATATCTCCAGACAATATGAATTGCTTTTTGGACATCAGGCTCCCTCAATTTCTATAAAATGAGGGAGATTAGTTAAGTAAGACCTACACACTGCAACAGTGGGTGAAATGAATTGCAAACAAGTTACTTTGCAATCCTTCTGATTTTATTTTTTTCCCGCATGCAAATAAGTTTGTGCATGTGCATATTTTTAAGGTTCACTCCAGAGATAGCAGCCAACTCTAACTTCAGAGTTATTACCTTCTCTGTATCAGCATTCTTTAAGTTCCATTGCTGGATTAATAAAATCAGAGTCTTCTGGACTGTGTTTGTAATACACACACGCTAGAAAACAAAGAATTCCCAGCTATGCTACTGAAGCAAGAACATCTCCATTGCCAACGTAACTGTGCAGCGTCAGTTCTCACATCCCACAAAGCAATCTGGCATAGCTAGCAGCAGGACCAGAATTTCTGAAGCTCATCCCTATTCTCCAACCTGCACATTAGAGAATAACGTCAATGTTCTATGGCAAGTATATTCATGAAGCTATAAATCTCTGCCACGAGCTTTGCATTTCCTTTTCCTGGTATAACTGAAGGTACTACCTGAGATCACTAAAGCTTTAAAAAAACTAAACCAACCTCACAAAGAAGACCCCCTTAGAAGTAGCTTCTTTCCTTACATTAGGTTTCCAGAAGAATCAGGTTAGATCCTTGAGTAAAAGCAAAAAGATTTAATTTACTTGAGGTTGACATAAGAAAAATATTTTTTTAGAATGTATTTACATATTTATCTCCTAGAACAATATTTCTTTCAGTTCCAATGCACTGTCAAGATTCATTTAAAGGGAAGTTAAAGGAAAAGTAACAATTGGAACAGCTTTAGGATTCTTTGTGAAGTAAAGGTTTCAAATACTTTATTTAGTAAAATTTTTCATTAATATTTAATAACAGTACCATTACTTCAGATTTAATTTAATATTACTGCAAAAAATCCAAAAACTAAAATCACACAGGTAAGTTATGTTGCAGTACTTGGTATAAACTAGATGAAGCTATGACAAAGCTTCTTCAGAGAAAAGTTGCCTTCTGGCCTTTGAAGACTGATATAGTAGCAAGCCTTCTGTTGACACACAGCATAAACAATGGCGCTAGCAGCAGTTTGTTGACTAGTGCTAGAATGTACTAAATCTGACCTGGTTTAATTATAACATGATTCTGAATATGGGTTTGGTTTTTGGTTTTTTTTTGTTTGTTTGTTTGTTGAGGTTTTTTTTTTAATAAACAGCATTACAAAATAAGACTACACATCCAAAACTTTGGGTATGATGAGTAATACAAAAAAAATGTTAACAAGTGAATCAGTAGTTACTCTAAAGACAGTTAAAACCCCCACTGAAAAAGAAAAAACTAAATGAATCTATCTCCCCCACAGAGGTTTCATTCAGGTGGCACGGTGTGACCACTAAACTATCACCATCTCTTCAAAAAAGAAAATGTGGCCTTGTAGAATGTTAATTGTTAACCTGCCCTAACCTAAAAATCAAGAGGAAAAAAACCCAAAGAAATTTGGGAAAAATAATCCCTGGACCTAATTATTACTTTTTTCACAGATTTATATGCAAGATTAAGCTGTGCCCTCATACTTGATTCCTAGCCAGACACCTTCAGAAAAGGCATTCTCTCCCATTGAAAAATCCTGAGACTTCTTGTTTACTGTAGAAATAGAACTAGCAAAGTGAAGCAGACTCTTCATTTTCACTTTTTTTTTAATAGCTCAAGAGTGGTAAAAGATTGCTTTCCTACACACAAACATATTTAGAGAAAAAGCACAAGATGCTTTAGCAACAAGGATAATTTTTTAGAACGTTCCTGAAACATGATCTCTAGATGAAGAGACAAGTGAAAGCTGAGAAAATATAGTCACAAAACTTCAGTTGTGAAGTTTTTTTTTTAATTCAGATTTTAGTTTAAGACTTGCACATTCCTGCTGAACACTTTGATAAAACAACAGAATCATTTCCACTCATCTTTCATGTTGAGGCACGAGTATTCTGTTCCCCTCAAAGACCAGCATAGCAGTGTACTAATTTGTATGTATAAAAACATGCTAAGGGGTAACAAAAAGAAGGGGCAAATACCAGTTTCTAAACTGACCAGAAGTGACCACTTGCTGTAACTCATTAACTAAAGAAATGCATGAGTGCATGGCTCTGCACATGTACACAGGTGGAGTTAAGAGGAAGTCAGTTCAGCAACCTTCAGTAATATAAAATAAAATGAAGTTCATTGAGAATCATGGCATTTTTCACTTTCTAGTCACTTCACACAGGTCTATCTCCCTTGATTTGCTTCTGTCTTCATTATCTGAGAAATACAGTTTGCAGTCTCTGTTTTATGTGATCCAGGGAACCTGGATGAAGGGGGCACGACATCTCAGAATTTCTAAACAGGAATGCCATCCCCTCTTCTTTTTATTTTTTTAAGCCTGATAGAATGCTTGGGACAGACATTCTTTGGCCTCTTTCAAGCCTTCTTAAAGGTCACTAGTGAAGTTTCTACTGGTTCTCTTTTGCTCCTGGAATAGCTTCAATTCCTTAGCACTACAGCAACATTTACAGTTGTGAAAGCATGAGAGACTTGGAAAATTAGAGCAGGTTCAGACCCCAGGCTCTAATTCCACCAGATACTACCTTGTACACATTTCTTAACACCATTCTTCACTAGTAATGCTAGAGAAGAATTTTTTTTAAAAACACAAAAAATAAAAAAATAAAAAACCACACCACTTGGATGATTTTTTCCCACAAATAGTCACATGAAATTTGATCCTTTAGAAGCAGCAGCTAGTTAGCTTTACTCTGCAGATGGCATTGCCTGTAACATATTTCTGTACATAAACATAGCATTACTCCATCTCTGTTGGAAATGTTAATTGATTTCAAGAAGACACTTTGCCTCCTGGTCAAGATGTGTACTGTCAAAAGAAGAGGTAGGTGTAACCAGCCAAACAAGTTTTTTGGGTCCTACAGAATTTCATCTTTCCACACCTCAGTGCATGATTACACTTCTAAATGTCACCTACCTCTGTCATACCTGAAATTCTCAAAATTAAAAAAAGTCTCTCTACAGCCAAAAGAAAAAAAAAATGTAATTATGGTAAGTTTCTTCATCCAAGGTTAAGTCTAAGAAAACTGCTTTGCAATTCTGCAAGATGCCAAGCTTGTCTAGTCAGCTGGGCTTTCAGCTGAGATCATACACCATCATGAAGTGCAATTATTAAGGTCTTTACATGAAATTTCACACAATTTTTTATACATTTAAAAAAGCTGTAAGGTCATAAGTGGAAATCACTTCCCCTTTTCCCCATTTATTGGGGAAATAATGCTTTGTATGAGAAGTAAGTACTGCTAATACTTAAGAAGTTACATATTCCCATAATTTTTATTCAAAAAGAATAAAAAGTCTTCTATAGTTTTAGGAGGCTATTCCACCAATTAGGAATGACACAGAACAGAGTAATCATGGAAAATGAAATACCTTTAACCAGGACATTCAGAAGAACAATTTGCTATTTATAAAACACTGTAATAGTTACTGACGAAAAGACAACGTGTGCCGAGAAGAGCCTATAGCTTTCAGATAAAGTGAATTGCTGGGAACATTTTCACTGTTACTGTGAATGTTTTACCTACACTGTCAAACAGTCTTTCTCCAGGACTCATGGCTTAAAAAAAGGCTTTACATTCTCAAAAGCAATTAAACTAAGTTAATGTAATCTTTATATTCAAGATGCTTCAGTGTGGTAGCATTGTAGATGAATTTGGCTTCTACAAATAATTTCAAAAGCCAGCTAGATGATTCAGTTCCATTTGTACCATGCTGCATTTAATAGTGTACATCAATGATCTTCTCAAAAACTGAAGTGTGTTCAATTTTACTGTTCATTATTTAAATTCATGAAGTGTCCAGACATCAGTGATTAACCTAGTGCTCTTAGAGCTGCTCACATGTCCTACAAAATTTTAAGTAGTCTATAAAAAACTCTCGCAGGAAAACAACTAGCCTAAAATTTAGAAATACAATTTTCTTTGCATACATTATGCTACACAGTAATTTGCAATTTGATGACAAGACTAGACTGTAATCCAATATTCAAGCAAGTTCATACTATTACAGATGTCCTATAATTAGCCATATGCTGTTCTTTCTCCCATATATTAATTTCAATTAACTACAAATTCCCTAGCCTGCACCACTACTTGCCTAATGATCCAAGGCCCCTCAAAGCCTCATTCATTTCAATTTCTTCTGCTGCTGCTAAGAAATACTGTCCTCAGTTTTTTAAACTTTATTTTTCAGCAGAACATTTTCAAACTTTTTGCAAGGAAGAATAATTTTCACAGATAGTCTTGCTTTGTGTGCTTATCACATACACACTTCAAAATGGGATTCCACTTACTGGTGCATTAGAACAAGGTATAGCACTACAAGCTGTTTGCAATTAAGAGCCATTAGGGGCAGCCACAGAACATGTTGCTGCAGGTCTGAATACAATTCCTGTATTAATACAGGTGTGATAATATATAATCCCTTTGCAGGTGGGAGTATGCAGCAAGGAGTATGCTTATTTATCAGCAGTGTTCCAAGGAAAAGTTATTTGTGGCATAAGTAGTAACCTTTCAATTAGCTAAACCAGTACCCATAGCAGAAATTCATGCAGCCTATTATGTAAAATGCTATCGGACAGACATACAGTTTATTTAAGATACAAAAAGTGCAACAGATGTCTGGCTAATCTGGCTAATCTAGAGCCTTTAGGGTGACAAACTGAAAGAAGCCATGTGACTAAGGGAAATACTGATCTGAGATGCTGTGACTAACAAAGTCCTTATTTCTGACTTAATTTAAATTTAAAACAATCTGTAACAGATTTCACATATACTTCCCAATATAAGTTGTTATTCTTTTCTTGGGCTTCTATGCCTCCTTCAGTTACCTGCATTACTGGTGCTAACCTGTTTTTCTCCCTCTTCCCTTCTTGTTTTGAAGGTGTGCTGCAGCATCAGGTCTCAGTATCCCAGCTTTGCGTTGCATGAAATTACGCTACACGATGTCACCATATCCAAGCCAATTAAAGCCATCACAATTTGTGGCACTGGAAGTAACACTCTCATATTGTACTGCTCTAAATTCAACACACCTGAAAAAAAGTAGCCTTAGCATCCCCTTCCAACACCAAGATAGTTTCTCCCCTCTGAAAGTTCTCTCTCATCTTCCCCCTGCACCTTCGTTTTCTAAATTAACTTTTGAGAAGGAGAGAAGGAATGCTAATTTTAAATACTGAATACCACCCACATCTGAGCAGGGTTCATAACATGGCAAGTACAAAGAAGGAGGTAGGGGAAAGGAGTATCCTACAAGGGACCTTTCATACAGCAGTCTGGATTGCCAGGAAAGACTCAACGAGAAACAACTACAGACATCACAGCAATATCATTCCACAGATAATGGCTACAGACAGACTAACCAATGTGAATAATGAAAACCATTAAATTGAAAGCATTTATTTTCATGCCCACTTTGTACAACCTGGACAGGTCCTTTTAAAAGAAGTCATCGCATGTGACTGAAAAAGATAGCAGGGGTTCATATAAAAAACAGGAAAAAAAAAGAAAGAAATCCTTGAAATACAGCATGCCATAACAATCTATAGCAGAAGTAACAGACAGAAGGCAACATAATACAAAAGCAGCAATCAAAAGAAGACATGGGGCTATGTCCTTTTATCCTCTCATCCTACAGGATGAGAAGCCTTAGAAGTGTGAAAACCAAACGTTTAATTCAGTTAATCCCAGAAATCAGACTCTGAGACCAGAGATGCAATTTTTTTCCCACTGAAGCAGGTAAGTAATTTTTAAGTTGGACAGCTTCCTTTAATAAAACCCATTAAAGCACTAATTTAAGAGATACCTTATGAAACAACTCTCTTATAAAATGCATAAAGATGAGTCTTGGAATTAAGACTTAAAGGAAAAGAAATCCAAGGCTGCAATCTTGTGATATGGAGAATATTATAGCCCACCTTGGGGGTGGGAGGAGACCAGAGACCAAACTGCTGTTTTCTCAAACTGGCATCTCAGCAACTTCATTTCTTCATTCTGCATACCTATCTGATGTTTAGAGCAGTAACAGTACAAATATTAATCTTTCAATTTAATATAAATCAGGACTTCGCTGACATCAATGACATTTAAAACATATTAATATATGCTAATCTGATCTTCTGTTTCCCACTGCCACATGGGAACTGAGGACTATAGAAGGGGCTCAGGTACAGACAAATGCCACAACACATCAGTGAAAAATTAAAGCTTTAGAAACTTTCAATACCCCATTAGCATCTACCTTGCACAGCAAGAAGTTATAGATGATTGTTGTACCTGATTTATGTACACATATAGAAAAGTGATAACTGAAGTAAATTAGCTCATATGTCACTGGTGCACTCAAGGGAATGCCATGGAAGCAGAGTATGGAAGCCCATGAAAGAAATACTACAATACCTAATACTTCAAACTAGAATTCTGCAAGGAATTCAAAAGGTTACTCACTGCATAATGGTAAAGTGGTAGCAAATGTTCACTGGAGAGTTAGTAAGACAGATCTCAACTTATGACTACTGCAAACATTTACTAGCATTACACTATTCACGTCAGAAACTTAATACAGGTCTCATGTTCACTGTATGTACTTCATAAAGTTTTGGCACAACAACACACCGGTGAGCCGATGCTTTAGCCTGAGGAACAGCAGCATTAAGTGCAATCCACAGGTAAGATTCCATTACTGAAAAATAATGTTGTGCTGCACAGAGATGTGACCTCAGCCCATGACTAAAACCATCTTGCCACAAAGCAGACCCACATAATATTGGTAATGAAAATTAGCAATGGTGCTTTTAACCAACAAAAAAAATATCAGGAAAAAAATAAATTCAGGATGTAATCAAATAGAGGCAGCAGTTACATAGCAATAGGAACAATGTCAGAATGACACCTTAGACATAAATCTGTAGGTCATTTTGGGAACTCAGGTTTTTCATTTACCCGTTTCCTTTCAGTCATCCAAACAGGAACTACTACCAAATCAGTAAAATCCAAAGTAAAAAAAGGCAACAGTTGTATCCATTTCAGTACAGATGATAATACCAGAAAAAATGCTGAAGATAAAGTGCAACAAAGACTGTATTTTTCAATTCAATTCAATTCAAGTTTAATACATGACGGAAAGCTAAGGAACCTCAAAAACCAGACCTACAGAACCTAAGAAAACAAAACACACTGAAGATAACGTCAACTTTTACAAATAAGTACCCTTACCTTTTAATTTTGACACTAAAGAGAAACTAATTCATAAAAAAAAAAGAAGGGTTAGTAGATTTCCAGTGAGAAGAGTTACATTAATAACATCACCAGCAGATGAGTGAACTGGAGAAAGAATTCTAAAATCTCCCAGGCAAATTAAGAACTCTATTTTTAATGGCAACATCAGAGACACACCAAATTTTTCAAAGATTTGAAGGGCTCTCATTGCATCTATGAAAGCAGCATGACCCAGTACCAGGTGTCTGTGGAGCAGGCAACAGGAAGAACCAGGAGTAGTTACAGAAATGGCAACAGGAAGAACCAGTGCAGTTACAGAAATGTGTTATCAGTACTACCCACCATCCTAAAAGATGATGAAATCACTCATTAGAATTAGGGAAAATGCAATTGGTTAGCTTTCATGACCAGAGCACTGCTGCAAACAGACATGGGATATTTTGCAGAGGATGAACCATGAAGGCAAAGAGATTGTCATGAAGGAAATGGAAGCCTGAAGGCATGGACACCAGCTTTGAAACAGGTAAGAAACAAGTCAAAAGTTTTTGTATGAGGGTTAGAAGTGACATTAGGAAGGATATCTGCTTCAAAACACCTAATCAAAAAAGCAAAACAGACAACGCCTTCTGAAGCCTTACCATAAAGTCCAGTTATCACAGTGGACTCAGCACTTTGGGAGATTTTTAGAAGATATAGAAGGCAATTTCTTGACACAACTGGCCAATAAACCAACAGGGCTATGAAGGTTATGGTAACCTAACAGCCAGTTAATCCTGATCAGAAGACCATTGTAAATCAAGAAGTTAGTGATCCACATAAGGGTTCACCTGAGGAAGTCCAGGACTGCGCTGTGTAGCACAAGTCCCCTCAACATACAAGCTCAACCAGCCCCTTGTAACAGAGAAGCCTCCAGGTTGCTCCCACTCTACACCTGCAGGCACAGTGAGCAGCTCTCACATCTACACTGCTTGACAGGATAAGAGATGAATAGAGTTTTCATGGAAGAAAATCCTCTAATATCTTGAATAATAAAATTGCGGTAAGCCCTTCTTACAGACATGGTCTGCACAGTATGCTACATCTTGAGCAGAAACCCATTTGATGCTGCACAACTCAATATTTCCAGCATCTAAAAGGATGTAGGCTCACCACCTGTACCATTTTTACTTTAATAAATTTAACACTATAGGTCACAATTTACAGAGCCTGAGTGCCTTTTGTACTGTAATTACAACAGACAAGCATCTCCTGATGCAGTACACCGTGATAAAAAGGAACAGAAGATCCTGAAAGAACTAAGGAATATAGACAGTGTAATCACATCCCTGAGAGCGCTGACCTAAAGCATGACGGGCTCTAGAAGCACGATTGTTCTTCAACAATGACTTCCTCAAAGCACAGGAATGACCCACTCCAACGTGCAATAAGCTGTGAAATGTTTCCCAGGTTGGCCAGTATTGATAAATGGGGAACTCCTGACTGAACTCAAAACCAAACAAGTAGTGCAAAGAGTGCAGAATTGAAGGGCTGTGTGGGATAACAGAAAAACATTGGTTTCAAAGAGAAAACTAAGGAAACTGTGACCCTGCTGGTCAGTAGGGGATTCTAGTCATAAGAGTAATGAAAAAGGCTGAGATACTCAAATGAAACTTAATGATTGGTTCTGTCACATATGCAGATGCATTGTATTTTCTACTGAAGAAACCACAAGAGATCAGTATTTCTTTCAGATACTCTGATGCACACAAATTTAACTGAAGACAATATCAGAGTATTATTGAAGCCTCAAACTGGGCAAAATTAAATGCTAATCTAAAGAGAAAATTTTCTGGATGTGTTAGGCCTATTCAAACAGTTATTCTTCAGTGCACTCATGTGGCCAAATGATTCTGTAAACTAAGGTTTAGAATCACAGAATTTCTTAGGTTTGAAAAGGCCTTTAAAGTCGTCAAATCCAACCATTAATCTAGCACTACCAAGATCATCATGGGACAGAAACACACACACACTCTTAATTCCCTGGGCAGCCTGGTCCAATGACCAACAACCCCCTTTAGAAGTAGAATTATTTCCTAATACAAACCTAAACCTTTCCTGGCAAAACTTGAAACCATTTCCTCTCATTCTATGGCTTGTTACCTGGGATAAGGTACCCAACTCCCCACACTTGGCTACAGCCTCCTTTCAGGTAGTTTGTAGACTACCTTTTAAGTAGTTGTAGAGAACCATAAGGTCTCCCCTCAGCCTCCTTTTCTCCAGGCTAAACCACCTCAGTTGCCTCAGCTGATTCCAATAAGACTTGTGCTCTTGAAGACCTCCACCAGCTTTGTTGCCCTTCTCTGGACACACCCCAGTACTTCCATGTCCTTCTTGTACTGAGGGACCCAAAACTGAACGCAGTACTTGAGGTATGGCCTCACCACAGTGCTGAGTACAAGGCCAGTTCTGCTGGCCACAATACTCTGATACAAGCCAGGATACCCTTGGCCTTCTTGGCCACCTGGGCACTCTGCTGGCTAATGAACAGCTGTCTGTCAACCAACACCCCCAGGTCCTTTTCTGCTTGGAAGCTTTCCAGCCATTCTTTCACAAGCCTGTAGCACTGCATGGGGTTATTGTAACCCAAGTGCAATACTTGGCCTCACTGAACCTTACACAATTTGTTGTCCTTGGCCCATTGACACAGCCTGTCCAGACCCCTCTCGATTCTGGACACTCCAGGGCCCAGACCCCTCTCAATTCTAGACCCTCTCATTTCTACCTACCAAGGTCCTAGAAGGCCCTTAAGAGCCTTTCTGCCCTCAAGTAAATCAACACTCCAACCCAACAAGGTGTCATCTGCAAACTGAGTGTGCACTTGCTCCCCTCATCCAGATCACTGATGAAGGTATTAAAGAGACCTGGGCCCAGCACTGAGCCTTGGGGAACACCATTTGTGACTGGCTGCCAACTGGACTTAACTCCACCACAACTCTTTGGGCCTGTCCATCCATCCAGTTTTTTACCCAGTGGAGGCTATGGGCAGCCTGATTCTCCAGGAGAATGATGTGAGAAATTGTGTCAAAGGCTTTAGTGAAGTCAGGTAGACAATAACCACAGACTTTCCTTCATCTAACAAGTAGCTAACCTTTTCACATGAGATCAAATATTTTTGTTTGTTATTTTGTTTTTAGCAAAGGAATTCAGTGGTATTTATCCTAAAGAAAAGGTCTAAAATTGTCTCATACAATACAAAACAACCAAAACTAGATTGAGTTGTAAAATAAAAGATCGGTATAAACATCTTACTAGGCAGGAGATCTTGTATATAAAAGAACAACTGGTATCACATTTCTAAATCATTAAACTGCATCCCCTCAGGCTTCAAGGATTCTGGTAAGACATGGCACATAGCAAGAGAAGGGTAAGTCTAGCAGATTTCATACATTTCTACTGTGCATTTAGAGAATTTGCATCACCACACACTTTCCTGCACACCCAGCTAACCTAATAAAACCCCTAAATCTACAAATACAGATCTATGCATACAGACATCTTCCCTTCTGCATATTTTCAGTGGGTTTTTTTTCCCTGCAAGTTTCTGCGAGCTCCTCCCAAGAGCAGAAAAAAAAAAAAACCCAACAAAAAAACCCTACAAAAAAGAGGAAAACCATCAAACTATCATGCTTTGTTATTTATAATCAGTTTTAGGTGTCAAAGCGTTTTAGGTTAACTTCTTAAGATACAATCTATTCCTTAATTACTGTATAATAATAAAATTCTGCTCTGAAGAAAAAAAGTGACCTTAATTTTTACAAACCTTCATCTGGGTCTTTTATCTATGTTCAGATGAATTTTTGAGAAACCCTGGCTAGACAAGGCAAACCACTATGCATGCTCTGCAGATGGGAACAAAAGCAGAAATTATAATCAGTGCAACCAAACTAGACACACAGCATTAGGAGAACAGCCGTGGTCTGACTGCTGGCTGGTATGAACCCTTCATCCAAGGTTGGCCTCATTCCAGTGAGTGACCCCTTGTTTCAATGTCATCATCTCATCTACCCAGACAGAGTTTCCACTTATCTCAGTCAACCAAGGACATATCCATATAATTTCTACAAACTTTTACTTGCAGCTATAATTTTAAACATTTGTGCTCCTATATATAGTTTAGTATCTCACAGTATATCAATACATTCTCTTCTCACACTGGTTTTCAGCTTAATTTTTCCCCTTCAGGCTCTCTCTTCCATGTGCTTCTCTTTGGACATCTATGGCTTTCCCAGAGCACTTTCCTATCATTTTACTTCTTAAAAGTCACAATATTGTCCTATTAGTTTTTTATGTGATGTCAGAGTCCTCTTAACACTTATTCCTAAGGCCTTATTAGCAAAGGATAACTCTGCATGAAGCTGCAAGCCCACACTGCAAAGTGAAAGAGATAGTGTTGTTTTTTTTTAAAGGGCGAGTATTTGATAAGTCCTAAACATGAGCAAAGATTCTTTTCCTCAACTATGATCTGACACAGCTGCACTGTTCAAGTGGATTTTCTTTTTAGAAAAAACATAGCTAAGATCCAGTAAATAAACAAAAAACAGTGTGTTTTAATATTTTGTGAGAATATATTTCCAGTATTTTCAAACGCAAGGTACTTCAGTATATCCCTTTATGAAAAGTCCTCCCAATAAAAGATAAAAAAGGAAAAAAACTTTTCAGAGAATCAGATCTGCTTTACCTCAACGTTATTTGCATTAGCTTAAAACTGGAAAACACCCAAAACAACAGATAATCACCACAATTAGCAATAAAGGACGTGTGACAAAAACGTGCTGTATAATCAACAGTCATTCCGGAGGAGATAATGTTTCCTTAGCAAAGAAAAAGTATCAGGAAAGCTAAAATGCATATAATAAGGACAAGGTATTTGGTTCCTTTTCCATTTCCTTTGCCATTTTCTCCAGCTTAAATCCACATACACACACCAATGAAATTCACTGGGGAAAAAAGCTACAAATTTACTTAAGCACTAGTGAATTATATACTGGAAAATTGTTGCAATTAGGAACTAGCTCCTCCTTTTACTCAAAATTTGCTTTCTCACCAATACAATGGAAGTACAGTGACTCAGAACAGCTGAGAATTTGTTCCTGATATCTTGCTACTTATAAAACCAAATGCTTCTACATGTAAATACTTAGACATAATTGCTAACTTTGCACAAAAAGAAAAACAGCACATGTTGAGGGAACATGCCCAAGGATGGCCTGGTGTATAATGTACATACATTAAAAATATTGCAATGTTCTCTAGATTTTTATGCTACTTCTTATGTGGTCCTGAACAGACTTACCATGCAATGTACTAAGAGTTCAGCTATGCTACCTGCAGACAGGTTGCACGGAAGAACTTACTTTCTTCATCCATACAAAAACCTCACACCCATGAGCACTCAAATAGTAAAATACCCACATATCCTTGCATTTCTAGGGAATTCCATTATGACTTGATAAAAGTGATTTTAATCTTTGTGGCTTTTTTCCTACACAAGTATGAGAAAGTCGAATTACAAACCAGTTCCTAATCAAGAAGAACAACTACCTATAGCATCCTGCGATATGTCTTTTCTTCCTTTGTTTAAAAGGAACTTTTCGTAATGCACAATCTTTATTATGTTTTCCTAGAAGTCCCCGTTTTGAGTTAATTAGCAACTAGTTTTAGGCTTCACCCAAAACTCACCCCTTTAGTGACATCTTTGATGTCACAGGATAGAACCTTCTCCCCCTTTTCTTCTTCTCCATTAAGAAGGTGTTTCTCTATTAATTTCATTTCTATTCCTTTCATTCTAGTCCATGATCAATAACAGTGCCTTAACATTTCTGTCTACTTTGGACCTTTCTGTCTGGAACAAACAAGCAGCATATTTTCACATTTTTAAGCTACAATTCAAACTGTTCCTGCAATTCTCTTCCTTTATAGCCACCGTTCCTTCATATTTAAAAGCAACACACCAAGAAAAATAATCAAAACCATCAAAAACATAGATACTACAGTTGTTTTCATTAAGCTTGAAGATGCAGAAGAAAAACTAACAGGGCATCTACCTAAAATTTTAGAACCTCACAAGCAATTCACTGTCCTTACACAGGCTGTAGGAAGAAACATTTCTCTCTGCTAAAGCAAAACTTTTCCTTTCTAGTCTTCTGGTACGCTCTAAGGACAAGAGATTACCCTGACATTACACTACACTTTTAGAGGACTGAGCACTTCCAGATGAGGGCATGACTGAATATGTGCAGTGCTTCAATTTCACTACGCAATGCAGGGAACCCTAGAAACTTCTTGAGTCTTGGTGAGGTTACCTTCCATAAAGGAAAGAGTTGCTTCTACACAGGTGCTCTCAAACTATTCCCCCTGAATTATATTATTCTGTAAATAATCCAAAAAATATCCAATTTACCAAGGCCATTCTATTAAGGAATATAGTTTTCCCAAAGCTAGACAAGGCTTCAGCTTGAGACAGGATCTTTCCAAATTCTATTTTTTTTCCTTTTTTAATTTTAAGTCTGTTTCATAATGTAAGCCACACCAAATGAAACTATATTTCCCTTCTGTGTACATGCTGAAAGCCACTGAAGGCTCTCTGCACAGTGCTAGCCTTTTTTTTTTCTACAACACTTTTAAACATTTAGGATCACTGCAAATGAACATTCTACAATTCTAAATTTTTTTAATCAGAGAAGTAGAAGTGTTTTCTGCTACATGATGACACTGCAGCTCCAAAAACAGCAAAGTAGTTCATGTCAAGAGTTCCCTGTTGATGAGCAGAAAGTTCACATATATACAAGTTACACAGCAGTTAAAGTAGCGTAGACAGCTTGCCAGACTTCATTTTTCTCTGGATCTGGGCTTTTCCTTCCTATTTTACTTCTTACTTTTCCAAATTAAAAATAAACAAGCACAGAAATTGGTGCTTTCTTACTGCAGTTTGACTGTCCAACAGCTGTAAGAAATTCCACATGGATCCCACTCCCTTCCCCTCCCAAGACAGGTTAGTGCTTATACAGCAGTATTTGGCAATTGCCATTCTGGTTGAGACTGCTTGAGCTTTCCAAGCTTTTATATTAAAAAAAATCCAACAAACAACCCACCCCCCAAAAAACCCAACCCAAACAGCAAACCCAAAACAAAACCAAACTCCACCACAACTTTCTGAGTCTAAGATTAATGAAACATTTGTAATACTTTATGTATTTCCAGATAAAAGACTAAAAAATGGAGGTTTGGTATAGGATGTAACCATTTCCTCTGACAGTGCTGCAATTAAACTGACTGACAGCAGGGAAAACGCCACATTTCATATGTGGTAAAATCTCAGTTCTCATCAAAAGTCACTGTTGCACTCAATATCAACAGTTACCTCTGACTAAAAGCAATTTACTCACCTTGTGTCTGCATTTAAGTACAACACCATAGGCTCCTGGAACAAAGAAGAGAGATAAACCATCTCAAAGCAGAAAAAAAAAAGCAGCAGTCACCTCCTGGCTATAGAAACAATGCTACTCCTAGTATTATCTGGAACTTGCACATACAGAGACTGTACTAAATTTCTGTACACTGAAAAAATTCTATTAAAATTACTCAAAAATGAATGGCTTTTAATATGCTGAAATGAGTGTTTGAAATATACTTGTAGAGAAGTTTGACAACTGGCATTCCTCCTCTAACACTACAGATAAATCAATACAATACTTTAAAAAAACCAAACATGCTCTCCCCAAAACACGTCCACATTCTATTTCCCTTCCTTTTCTTTCATCTTCCACCTGAGAACAGAATTAGAAGGAGCTCTAGAATATAAACTGATGGGTTTTTAAGACTTGCATATAAGCAACACTTTGCAAATGAAAACTTACTACCATCAAGAGAACTATGTCAAATCTGTATTAAAACCAAATTATTTTTTTAATAAAATACTACTTACCTTCACCTACAACCCCAAGGATCTCAAATTTATTCATCACATTACCAATGTTAGGAATCTTCATCAAGACAAATTCCTCTTACAGTGAGAGCCACAAAACATGGCACAATGAGGGGGTGTCCAAGGATTTTGCAAAAGGCAATTGTGAAAAGGCTCTTGGAAGAAGAATTCCACTTGGATCAAACAGACTTCTCACACTTTTTCTGAATTTCTAGGCTGTCAGTAGCTTCCTGGGAAAAGAAGAGAAAATAGTGTAATTAGGATTTAGTTTTATTTCAGTGAAAGAGTGCAGTGGTAGGTATACATCACACCAACATTGGCTAACAACTGTAACAGACATTCATTTACTTCCATGTTTTATGATCAAGGGAGCTTAGCAGCACGTATAATGGATAGACTCTGTCGCAAGCACAGAAGTGACAGAGCACCTGGCCTTGTAATTCCATACTTTGGATGTCTATTACAATAGTAACTTACATAGTTATTTTCTACAGGACAGAAGCAGACAAAAACATTGCTAGGAACTACCTCAGTGAACCAAGATACACCTATAATTAATGTTCTCAGTTTGGTATCCAATGACAGTTAGGTATAAAAACAAATTGTGTTTAGTCAGGTTGTTATTTGTCCACTATAATAACAAAAAGGATAAGGTAGAAAGAACACTAAATAGAAAATAAGACTTCTACTACTATTTTCTGTTATTGTTATATAAAAAAAATATTTACTACTCTGACTAGCAATCAGATTTAGAAAATTATTTCCATTATCAATTTAAAGGAAATGCAGTGACATAAAAAGTTTTCAAAGTTTTTTTTCCACATTTCCTAAACACCAAAGTAATCTTTCAAATCAAGCAATCATACACAAGGAAAAGAAGATGGTTTTTGTGTCTGTCTGGTTTAGGCTCACCACCTTCCTCTTATAATCTCAAAAATATGATAAACTAAACACACCAAGTTTGGTTTTGCTAATTCAGACCACATTTTCCCCCTAACATTAAAGGCATAAATCCTGCATTCAAAAAACCAGGGAAAACTAAAATAGAATCCCCGTGAATTGGAAACGTCATTTCCACAGTTCAGTGCTCAAAGAACTGCTCACGTGGAACAAAATGGCTGGATAGACAGAAGTGAATTAATTTAATTAATGTACATATAATGCGTAAGTGTGACCTAACGATACTGGGTTCATTTCACACACAAGAGAAGTCTCACTGCTATTTCTCTGTAAGCTAGGGAGGTTGGCCAAAGACCCTGTATTAAGTCACACACAACAAAATATATGATTCAAGGGTGGAGGGAAGACACAGTGACAGCAGCCTCAGCAAGACTCAAGGAGAAAAGTGGAGAGGGAAGATGTTGTTTTAGAAGCAGTTTCAGAGTTACCCAAATACGGTATTTTGGAAACAAACTTTGAAAATAAAACAGTGACTTCCAAATTAAAGAGATAGTTTTGTTTTGAAGTCACACAGTCCTTAATGGAGTTGTCATTTAATTTACTGTTTTAGTAAAGATTCTTTTCACTTGTGAATTGTATAAAATACCCTTTGCTTTCCCTCCCATATACTCCTATCTCATTTGGAACCTCTGGCTCACAAAAGCCTCCACGTTCTTTGTCTTTTGTCTTTGTTTTCTGGTTATAACAATGAAGAAATGAGTAAAAATGGGAAAAGGAGAAGCATCTGCCCAGTTGCCCATCAGGATGAGAACCAAGCCTGCACTGAGTTGCTTTGGCTTTCTACTGACAGAGGCCAGTACTAGGCCCCCAGTCCCAGCTAGCTGTTCCCACACTGCAGCCGAGTGACAGAAATATGGCCACCGAGACCTTGAAAGAACAGTTAATGCTGTAATGTAAACGGAACACAAGAAAACAGGTCAGCCGTGTTCAGAATGGCAAAAATAGTTGCTGGAAAGAAAGTCAGAATTATGTATTCTGTTTCCTATTAGCACCGTTTGAGGACATCACCAAATCTACTACTTCAGTTCCCAACATAATTCACTAGCAAGTCTTTCTGAAATTAGTCTGTGATCACATTAATTACTTAGCTGCTAATGTTATTACCATGCACTGTCTTTCTGCCTTACAGTGTACACAATATTTTTTGAATCTATGACAAAATACCAAAGAAGCTTATGAGATAAGAAACTGCATCTAAATTTCTGTGGAATTTTTAATACCTTCTTTCCCTCATTCATAATTTCTACATTTCTCATAATCTACTTAAAGCTCTAGATGTTGGCAGGTTGTGATCCACTGGTTTTATTTCTCTGTTTTTAAGGCTTCTACGTGTATTTAGTACATACCCATTTTTTTTATTTGGGAAATAAAGGTGAGATCTGCAAGCAGCTGACTTTTCTGGAATTCTACACAACTTCCTCTCCCCACCCATCACACAGTTTCTCTTTTCGCTTCATTGAGAGCCACAGAAAGCTGATCCACTAGTTATGCTGCTGCTCCAGGATGCACGGCACCTCGAGCAGCATCCACATGCAATTCCCTAAAGGTAAAATAAAAGCCTGTCAACTCAATTATCAATGTTCCTTCACCATTAGTGATACACTTCGACTGGCCCAAAGCAGCACACAAACCAGCTCCTCGAAATCTCCCTGAAGTGAATCATGACTGACAGCAAAGGTAGAAGAGATGCACGTACAGGGGGATTCCCAAAAGAGAAACTGCACTCAAGTGACCCACCTCTACTGCACTAGCCCCAGTCTCATCTTCATGCACAACACTACTGAGAGCACTTCATAACAACCTACTCCTGAGATGAAAATGAGAGCTAAGAAGCGGACAAGTAGCACACGGTAGTAGTACAGATTCATACCCAAACACTTTTTGCCCCAGGTCTTTTACTGCATCTCCTCAAGCAGGGCAGCAATTCAAACTATTTTTTTCCTGCAAAATTAACAAACTCATACCAGCTAGACCCATCTAATCCCTAGACAAGATGTAAATGCCTGTTTGAGACCTTGGCATTCAAAAGCTCCTGAATGATTGAAAAGAAGCTGCTAAAAATATTTGCTCAGTGGTAGCACCCACTTAACTTTCTGGGATTTTTCTGCTTTTTAAAAGGCACCAACCTTGTTAAGTCTGTTTTTAAAACCACTGATTCTCACAGGGAATCTGATAACATGAACTCAAACTCTATTAACTGGGTCTTGTGAATGGCAGAGTGAGTAACTGTAATAATAAAGAAAAAAATAAAACCCAGAAGTTTTAACCAAAATACAGGTAGTTTCAAGGAAGTTGTCCATAGCAAGAATTATTCTTGCTATGGACATTATTCTCCAACTTAGTGATGACAGGCTGGATTCTTTCAAGCTGAACACTGGAAATAGCAAGAAAAACATTATTAACAGTACCACAATTTTGTTCTTCATGCTGAGCCCCATATAGGTCCATTTTAATAAGTTGCCTGCTGGCTAGAATGACAACCCTTGCAGAAGGGGAAATAAATACGGCCATTCTTTACCTCTCAAAGATTCTCAGTAGGGAAATAGCACTCACTCTCACAGCGCATCAACAACATCTGAATTAAAGCAACATATCTCTGAGATGGTCTCTACAAAACACAGCCACTGCAGCAAAAGGAAACATCATGAAGTGAACAAGAATAAATTTTACTTAATCCAGAACTGTAACAGTGTAAAATTTTAATACAAACATAGCTGTCTTGCAATAGCACATAAGGCTTATATGCAAAACCAAAGAACTATATAACCATTATGGGAAGAAACATACAGACTTTACAGCATCATAGTAACTGATAACCTGCATTCAAATGAAAACACCGGAGAAAAACAAAACCTTGTGTTTCCCCAGTCCCTTATACCTCCATGACCAGTAAGAATGTCCTAACAAAAAAAAAAAAAAAAACAAAAAAAAAAAAAAAAGAAATTATTTTAATATTTTTCATTATTTGCTGAGACAGTGAGAATTATAAAAAAAAGCACCAAGGCAGACATTTGCCTTCACAGAATCTGGACAAATAGCACTCTGATCAAGAAACACAGAGTTGTCAGTGTATTGTTTATCAACTATACAGTTCACATACCAAGACTGAAATTTGCACTCTGCTGAAGTCAGAAAGAAACTTCTAACTGATTCCAAAGTCATCCATTAGTTGTTACACAAGCTTCTTACAAGTAGGTAATACAACCCTCTTGCTTTCTAAAAACAAAAAGTAAACCTAATCTTTTTTATTTGTTTATTTATTTATTGGTTTTAGTTGCTGAGAAGATACACCGAAGAGTTTCCAGAGGCTGGGGAACATTTTCATTTGCTCGCTAAGAAAACAGCAAGTCAGTAAACCAATGCAAAGAACTAATACCATTCAAGTTTGTGGGTTTGCATGGCAAGGTTCTGATGGGGGAATGGAGGACTGCAGAGGTGGCTTCTGCAAGAAGCCTCTGATGGCTATGCAGCAATCCAAAGCTGGGTATGTCTTCTGTCATACATCTGTTGTACAAGGTACGCAGAACAGAAGAAGCTTTAACCTCTACTGGTCATCATGTATCACTAATACAGCATCTCTTCCTTCTCCTCTGATTTATATGTAAGTTTTATTTCTTGAAGTTTTCCAAGAAAACCCTAATTAAAGTTACAAGCATCTGATTCAATGTTCTAGGAGAATATACAGGTGACAGAGTTAAGAAAACAGTTGGAGAAATTTTGGGGGATTAACTGATCTAAAAGTATATGCCATGAGTATTAGGAGGAATTACAGATTAGAACCAATTCAGTATTTGAACGGCTATGAGAAAGAAACCGGGATCACTAGGCTGGCTAGGAATGGAAAGAAATCCACCATTCTGCTAGGCATGTTTTGCCAGTCTCGTTCCTGAATTTGGAAAACTCTATAACTTGTTTTCACATTTTATGAGGGAACAGTAGACCTTCTAATGGGAAAAGGTTCTGGAGGAAGAGTCAAGATTTCATAATAAGAAGAAACTCACAATGTGGAAGTTAAAAAAAAAAAGAGATGAAGAGATAAAAGCAACAAGAACTTGCAATTATGCAAACCATTTTTAATACTCAAAGCTTCAGTCTATCCTCCTCTGCTCATAAAAAAAATTAGGAATGAAAAGAACAGCTGGCAAAAATAAATACAAAATGTAGAAAACCATCAAACTCGAACAAATTATGTAAAAGCAAAACACCAAGGTTGCTTGCACAAGCTCATAGGTTTAAAATTCAGCTCCAGCAAGCTTTTAATGACATTGCTAATGTCATCATTGGAACTTGATTTCATTGCTGTTTATTAACAGTTGAAAACTGCAAGCTCATCTGGATGAGTTACACATCAGGGGAAGGCACTGTCACATAACTGGCCCAAAAGGCAGCCTGCCTCTAAGGCAGCAGGGCTGGAGGTGCAGGGTGGCAAAAACCTGAACCAAGTCCCCACCCTGCAGAGGCACACAAGGGAAGGGGCTGAATCAGCTCCCAAGTATTCAAGAACAACAGCTGGTTCAAGTCCTGCGGGGAATCTGACCTTGAACTCCAGGGCACCAATAACAATTTGGGTTATCTTGTTCTGTAAGCGTTCTTTCTTTTGTATGCAAGTACAGATTCAAAAAAATAAATTCAGCTCATCCTGGGTATATGAACTAAATTCACTTTTCAGAGTTTATGAGCTTCTCTAACAGCTGTGGCCAACTAAAAAGAGTGGTTGCTTAGCAGGATGCTTCTAAGACCATAGTGACAAATAAGCAGACTGATTATCAAAGCACTGAGCACAAAAGTAGCTTCCATGAGTCATAACAGAAGGATAGGAAAGACAATTTTGCTTCCATTTTAGTCTTTCCCTTACGATAAGGACCTCAAAAGTATGTCTATTGTGGGTGTGACAGCTTCTTACGCAGTTTATGTCGGTCCTTACGCATGCTGGGTGGTTTTTGCCATACCTGTAGCAGCTCTGAAGAAAAACATTCATAGTTTAGAGGATAGCTCTCACAAAGAAAGTCAAGGCAGGGGCAGGCAGAGATGATGTGGTTTGTTTTGTTTTGGGGTTTTGGTTTTTTTTTTTTTGTGGGACTTTTTTGTTTTTGTTGGTTTTTTTTTCTTTTTTAAATATAAAAGATCTTATTTAAAGACAGAATATCTTCTAGAGGAAGAAGCTAATATTTCTTCATCTGACTGTAGTGGTCACCTTGGAAGTTGTTTCTTTCATTTTAATCTTTTCTTCTCTCTTCCCAGAACACCAGTCTCCACTAATATCCCATATCCATTTGTCATGATGCTCACTATTCAAGTCCCATATTATCTTTGACAATCAGCCATAGACTTTAAAACCCCAGGCTATAAAACAATATTACATACATAGCTGTTCCATCTTTAATAATTACCAAAAAAGCACTACTATATTCAGAGTTTCACATTAGGACACGCTTTGTGACTCATTTCCCACATTTGTGTTTGAAGATTAATCCTTAAAAGGAGGGAAAAAAAAAGTATAAGTCTTCTTCCTTTAGACAAAAATATCCCTGCACATCCAGACAAAGGGAGTTCCTGTCCAAGAAAAGCACAATATATTAACTTAAAGGGAACACGTTAGAAGCACTAAGTGGCCAGTCACTCTAAAGTTTGAGCTCAGCATGATACTTGTGGGAAGAAAAGGCCTCTCGAGTTCTTCCATCGTGCTCTCCGGTCCATCTATTCTCCAGCAGCATACTGTCCAAGAGCGCTCTGCTAGGTTCCTCCCCACAGTGGCAGCAGCCACATCCTCTGCACCAGCAATCCAATACCATCACACTGTCAGCAGACAAAACAACACATACAGAAGACTCGGCCACTCACAAAAAATGTCCTCTGATGCATCCCTAACTAGATCAGCCACTGAATCTTTCATACAAAGTATAGTGGGGATTTAAAGGCCATCTCAAAAAAAAAAAAAAAAAACCCAAACCCCCAAAAACCCCTGAAATTTTTCTAAACTGACAAACATTCTCCCTCCTACCAACCCAGTTTTATCTTCATTGTTCTAAAAATAACTACCATTCACATTCTAAAAGTCAGATGTTCCTCTCTGCACTGGCTTTGGCTGGGATGGAGCTTTGTCAGAAAAGAAAAGTAAAGGTGAATACAAAGTGTTTATAAATAGCAAATGAATGCTGAACCTACATTCTGTGGGCATTCTAATGCAGATCCAAATAACTGTAATGACTACTCTTCCTTGTAATCTTCAGACATATCATTAAATACAGATTACTGGTTTGCTATCTGAAATAAAAAGAAAAAACCCAAGAAATTACTTTTTTCTTTAAAAGGACATAATAAAGACATGGTACAAACAAAAATATGAGGGGGGAGCACTCCCCCACCCCAATTTAAAACTAAACTAAATAGAAAATACAATAGATGCAAATAACCAGAATTAGATTGTAATTACACCATAAAAATTATTTATTATTTCTTCTTGATACATTTTCCAGGCAAACTGTCAAGAGGCATACCATTAAATAATACCCATCCCTGTTTTACAAAGTTAGCCTAGCAAAGAATGCCATCAAAATTTTTCAACAGAGGCCAAAAAGCAGCTGCTCAATTACTAACTATCCTACCAGCCAAAGACAGGTCATTTCAAGAATAAATTCTCATTGGTATGCAAGCATATCCACAGGAAAACATATTTAAAGAAACAACTCAAAGGCTTTTCGTCACTGGATCTTCTTTCACAGAAGTTATTACAAGTGATTATACCACATGGCGGGCAAATAGTGTACTGTGGGGGTTTGGGGGGGATTACTGGGGTTTCTGATTTGTTTGGGTTTGCTTCCCTCCTGCCTCCTTCTTTCTTTAGTAAAAGGTTCAATTCAAAAAATCCAGAGAAACTGAAACATCTCTCCATATGAGGTTTCATCGAAATCTTAAAATATTGCTGTATTGCTGTGTGAAAGTATGACAAGACATTTGCTCCAATATCACAGAGTTCAGAGATAACAGCAAACACAAACAACACTGAAAATATTGATGTGCATAGTATATCTATTTTTAATTATTTTTATTAGAATAATTGAACACTAATCAGGTTTAAGTGAAAGGTGAATTTTTCCACACTTTCCAGTTGAAAAAAAGCCCTAAACAGCCTGTTAAACGTACATCGGTGAATAAATCCACCAAATGAAACCCAAAACAAGTCATCTCTTAAGTGGCTCAGACTGTATTAAGACCTTATGACCATTATAAGCAGCTAAAAATCGATTAAAAATATTCCCAACTCTTCTCAACATAAGCTTACCTAAGCAGAGGATGAAAGCTTCAAGTTTTCTGCAATGTTATATACCAGAAGCAGCAACATATTGGGTACCAATGGCAATTTCTACTGAGGACTTTGAACATTAAACCAAAAACCCTGAAGTAAACTTTATTTCAATGCAAACCCACTACAAAGACATTACAGCAACAACAGAGCAATCAGCTTGTCTTTAAGTTACAACAGATGCCTTCCTGCTGAGCCATGCAGAGCACCTTTGGGGTTGGGAAACTTGGATCTTTGACATAAATTACTGCAAAAAAAAAGATTGAAAAACAAATCTATGAAGGTGGCTAAGTCAAGTTGCCAAATGTGTAAACAACTTTCCAATGGAGAGGGGAGCAGGGGAGGAAATAACCCAACATTCCTCCCACAAATTAAATGTAACGATCTTGTTGAAAAGCAGCAAAATCCATCTTGAAAACAGAGTCAGGCAAAAGCAGAAGACCAGATTATCATCTTTTGCACAGGATCACATGTGTATTTCCACCAACTGTGTCAGGGAATGAATAGTAATGATGAGCTCATCCATATAAAAAAAAAGCCATGCTGGGAGCACCACTTACTCATGTACTGTTTGTTTAACCTAAACACAAAATTTAAGTTATACTGATGTTACAGTGAATCTGCGCAGTGGTGGGGAAAACAGGCTGTTGTGATTTTTATCTGCATTTGAATATTTAAAAAAAAAAATTCTTTTCAATTACAGAAAGATCCACTTTCATTTCATATAGTTTGTAAGAAAATGACAACAATCAGGATAGTTTGGTGCTTGGCTGTTTCAGAATGCTAAAATCTGATGGCTGTGGATTTAAAACAAGTAGAGCAGAAGTTCTTTTTAGACAGAAACAACTGAGTCCCCATTGTGCCTCAAGCTGCAAGTTGCCAGTCAACTCCAGGTTGGAAGAGTATGTTACAGGTATATTAGTATGTTACAATGAAAAGGGCAGTTCTACTACAAGGAAACCCTTAGAAGAGCTACCTTGAATAAAGATGAAGAGAAACTGATGAACTAGTAACATAATCCTAAAGGCTGGCAGTCTGCCTTCCTGTATGGAAGGTCTGAGGTGAATCACAGGAAGCCTGAAACCAGGCTTGGAGTACCTGAGAGACTTACTTAGAACTGCAGGAGAAAACTACTGAAATTCATAGAATCCTCCCCCCCTAAATATCCTTCCCCTTACACTATGACTTCAAGCTACAGTGGGAAAATTATTTGCAATTTCTAAACTTGGTATCTATAATTTGGTGTTAGAACAGATGAGATAACTTTACTTTTCATACTTAAAGGACTCCACAACACCTAATATTAAACTGTTTGCAGGGCAAGGCTTTGGTAGTAAGGGCAGTCTCAGGCGTGGCTTCTGCCAGAAGCTTCCCCCATGTCCTACATTCCAACTGGGTCCATGACAGGCCCACCACTGGCCAAGACCAAGCCCATGAGTGATGGTGGTAGCACTTCTGCAATAGAATAGTTAAGGAGCAGGGATAAAAACCCTGCATGCCAGCCAGAGCAATTGGAGCCAAAGAGAACACTGAGAACACATGAAAGGAACAAATTGCAGACACCAAGATCTGTGCAAAATGAGGAGCAGGAGGTGTTCCAGATGCCAGGGCAAAGATTCCCTAGCAGCCCCTGGAGAAGACCATGGTTAGGCAGACTTTCCCCCTGAAGCCCATGGAGGAGATTGATGATGAAGAGATCCACCTGCAGCCAATGAAGGACTGGTGGATATCTGGAACAGGTGGATGCATAGCTGGAGGGGGTTGTGACCTGGTGGGAAGCCTCCACTGGAGCAAGCTCCTGGCAGGAGCTATAGCCCATGCCGGAGCAGGATTCTGGCAGGACTTGTGATTCCAGGGGGGACCCATGCTGAAGCAATGTAGTCCTACACAATTGCAGCTGTGGGGAGAACCAACACCGGAGAAGTTTGCTAAGAACTACAGCCTGTGAGAAGGGCTCACATTGGAGACAGGGGTGGAGAACTTCCAACCCACCACTGAAACTGAGTTGTAAGGCCTTTTAATCACTTATGATGTTTATTTATCCTCTCCTGTTCATTTCAACTGTAAGATGCATTCTTGGGTCTTTTCCTTAATTAGATGTTAAGCTCTTTGATAAGGAAATGTTTTGCTATACTGAAGACCTCTACGTGTTGTTATAAAGTTATAATGCTTGAAATACATTACTGGTTCTTTCCAAGAACAAAATTGCTATGGCAAAATATCAGTCCTAAGGTAAATGAAAGTCACACCAGATGACTCAAAATTCAAAAACATTAGGAGGGAATTTGATTAGTCTCTGGAAATAGGATATAGTAATTATATTTTTTTTAATAATAAACAATACTGTTTCAATTCCCGCCTCCATAATAACAAAAATCAAGTAATAGCTTCTCCTGCTATTTTAGCCTAGTGGTGTCCATTTAATAAATAAAAGACAAAAAGAATTAAGTCTCACATAACAGGAAAACTATCCTCATAATGAAAAGTATGAATGCTCAGACATACTTTCTTCACACAAAACCTGCCTGTACTCATTCTATACTTTCATCCAACACCATCAATATAATAGCAGAATATACATATCCAACAAATTATGCTTAACTAATAATTTTGTCAAATGGCCTGGTATTTAAAAGCCTGATGAAAGAATGCCACAGCCCCAATCAACATTATTATGCTTAAAATAAACTGAAGAGTTTTCCACTGGAGAGAAAAAAAAAACCCACAAAACAACAAAGCAAGGGATACACTAGTATTTACAAGTTAGTCACTACAATCTAACACTAAGAATCATCCAGATTAAAAGTTTATATATCAGTGTAAAATTATTTGAAGGCAAATGGGAAGCAGCAGGTGCATGGCCTTTCTCCCACGCAAACTGCTTTACAACGGCCAATTGAGCTTCTCTTGGGTGTGCTGATGCCTTCTTGTAGGGGAGATTCTCATGGCAGGATCAGCATGTCTGGATATGTAAGTGACCCAAAAGAGGACCTGAAAAACAGGTCTTGAGCAAAGGGAGATGCATCTAAACAGTAAACAACGTTGGCAGGCCTACCAAAGGACAAGTAATAAAAAACTCTCAATCTTGATTTTCATGCTTTGTGCATTTCTCTATCCTTTGAGTCTTCATATTTTAATTATAGAGTGGAAAGGGTGGGGAGAAGAGAAGGGAAAAAGAAGGAAAGCAATGCCCCTGGCAAAGGGCAAGAAGTGTGGGTGAGAGAGAAAAGGAAGGGAAGCTGCTCCAGGAAGTTATGGAAGACGAGAGTGAAAGGCGGGCATATGGGAAGTTCTGGAATGAAAGAAGAGGGAAACAAAGACTAAGGAGAAGATGCTTCAGGCATGAGCAATGAGTTCATTGTGAGATTTGAGATTTATATTAGCTTGCAAAAAAGAAAAAAACCCAACAACTAAACCACAGATTTGCAGCTGCCAAAAGTCAGTATTTGCATAATTGACCTTCCTGTTCCTAATATATCGAGTTACTTCTTGTACAGATAGTCTTGTAACATTAAGGGAAACAGAAGTAATTTGGGAGATATGAAAACTATTTACTCACAGCAAGTCATTATTATTTATATCCTGTAAAAGGAAAGTAAAACACCTAAGAAAATAAGGGCTAGTAATGAAATATAGGGCATACCATGTCTCAGAGGATTAAAACGAATTTCCCAGAAGTGATCTACACCTAGCAGAAGGAGGCTGCTAGGGACCTTCTGAGGTGGAAGACTCTTCAGATCAAAAGGCTAAAGCAGCTGTCACTTGTTTGCAGTGTGCAAGTTGTAGAAAACCACATCCATCTAACAACTGGTCGTCGCGAAACTAGAACTCAACAGGCGTATGGAGACATGCAGCACAGGCGGCAATCACAATGTAGCACCACACTGACCCTGGGCCGAGCCCAGCACACGCAACCAAAGAAGCCACTGCCCGGCACACAGGAAAGCGGCAGGTAAGATTACAGTTTTCACTGCACCCTATTACTTCTTTCCACTAACATCCTCTTTGTGCCTAATACTGGAAGAGCAATCTCCACTTTCCTTTTGTGACCCAGGTAGAGTGGGGGATACGCTAGTTACTCAGTCAAAAAGAAATAAAAAATAATTCTTGTCATCTTTGGATCATACCACTTTCCTTGCTACTGAGACTGCATACTAAACCAATTTAAATATAAGTTTAACACTTGTGTATTTAACACAAGAGTTATCTTTCCTGTTCCCATCTTTTCATAGTTAAAAAAACCAAAAACACAAACCCCAAGGCAAACTGAACAACAAAACCCAAGACACCAAAACACCAATTTGCAAAGCTGAATATCTACTGCTAGAGTGACTTTTGTAATGTACAGGAGACATCCCTCCAGCCCCCAATGAACAATCAAGTAATATAAGGGTCTGCATCCTGAGCTGGAATTTCAAACACGGATGTTAAATGCATTTTGATCAGTTGAAAAGTCAACACAGATAGTCTATTAAATACTTCACAGCTGAGAATAACTCCATTCTTCTCCTTGCACTCTTTTTTTTTTTTAAAGCAAAACGCAAGACAATTTGCACAAGAGCATTTTACAACAAAACACAACTTAAGACTTTTTTCCCCCACTGCAAGGTACTTACTACACTGCAGTAATTCTCTCAGCAATTTTAAAGCTTGAAACACACCTTCTGTTGAATGCTATGAGTCAGTTTTAATGACAGTGTTATGTTCTATTGCTCTGCTCTGTAGCTTATGCAAGAGAATGAATTTGCATTAAGTACCCAACTTTAGAAGCCACCTTCTCTTCTCCATTGTTAATACTGAATAAGGCTAAGAAATAGGTTATATTCCATGCCTTCCTTATTGTTTTAAAAGAATAAGTCTAATTATCTGCCTTTAACACAAAACGGACATAATTTTTGTCACCTTATGGGTACATACATTTTTCCCTAGAAAGCCAGAAAGCTTTCATATTTAGTAAAACTTCAAAATTTTAGTCATGTAACCTGCTTAGTGTTTCTTCTACCCCTGCTCACATAAGAATTTACAACAATATCTTTAAATTATTCACCTGGAAAAAAACTACCCCTTAAATTCACAAGGAAGGGAATGAAACAGTCCAACGTGCTANTCTCCCTAGAACAATACATTATGCTTATGTTGGGGTTGGGTTCTTTTGGGAGGGTGGGGGGGTGGTTGGGTATTGACAACGTGATCGAACTTTAAACTCAGCTTGACAGAATGAGTGTTTGGCCAATTTGATCCAAGAAACATGACTGGGCAGCTCTGTAACTGGCCCTCATGCAAACCTAAGGCCAAAACCTTTGCAAACAGATCTAGAGCTAGATATACAGGCATACAAGTTCAATAGTCTGGGGGCTTTTTACCTCTACATACACACACACACACACTGAGGAACATCTATAGGCATGGATCTACTTCCAATTTAAGGGACAAATTCCTCCTTCCAGTAATTTTAGTTTTTTAGAGCTTTAAATGATGACCTTCCTTTTTTCGAAAATTAAAGTGAATAAATTGGATTACCACTTCTACTCTCTCCAAATTATAGGGATGAATCATACATAATCCAAAAGCTGCTTCCAAACAAAACTTACTCTCACTGTAAGACTTTCAAACAGATCCAAAGTTACTCAAGCAAGAAAAAGATAATTTATTTCATATTTTTAGGGTAAATTCACATATTTACTCCACAAGAATGAAGAAAGGGTCTGACTGATATCATCTTCCACGGTTGGAAGATCTCATATAAACAGGCTAAGCCACTACAGTAACAGTTTACACTTTTTCAGTGCAGAAAAAGCAGCAAGAAAACCAAGGGGAAAACAGATCCCCACAGACACCATGAACTGGAAGACTGATACAGACAACCACTTTCTGTATGCAGAAGACACTTGTAAAATAAAGCAGTGCTTCACACTGAAGAAATTATACGTTTACAGATCTGAAAAGGTAGCATCTTATGAATTAACAGAGGAACTGCACATGCCTGGGGTTAAGAGAGATGTGTAGATCACACCATGAGCTGCCAGAATCTGAGTAGCAGGTAAGAGATTTGCCCATCATAATGGAGAGCAATATTCACTTTAATGGAGACAGCGATAAGAAAAACATCAACTGTCTCCAGCACTAAAAGAGGCAATTTCTCAAAATATGAAGTCTGTCATCATTGCCCCGAGATGTGAAAGCAGATTACACTGCCATTTTTATTAATTTGCAATTAAAAACGGAGATGCAAAATCTAATGCCATTCTCATCTTGTTTGGGGGTGTGAGGAGGAGGTGGCATCAGCCCTTTTCTTTTACTTATGTAAAAGCAAGCCGCCTTTTTTTTTTCTTTAAATTCACTTAAAAGAAAAACTTCTTACAGTACTTGAATCTGCTCCAATAATAAGCTCTCAATTCACTTCAGAAATACATTCTAACTCTTGAAGTTCAATTAATTGGAGGGAAGGGAGGAGGAATCCATCAGCATATTTTCCAACTATTAGAGACTTTTTTCTTGACAAGCTAAGAACTTGGCCAACTGTGAACTTAAGTAATTCTGTAGCTCCAGTGGTGGTGAAAGGCAATCATCTTCCTTCCAATCCAACCTGTAAGCAGCAGGAGCAGCTGTGTTACACTAGAAAATGAACATGCTTAACTTCAGAAAGACTCCCCAGCACACATCAACGCGTACATCCATCACAGGAAAAAGGTTAGTGAAATATTTACTCCAAGATTCACAGATGCTCATACTGCATGCAAAAGCAACCTTTTTAGTTGCAAAAACCTGAAGCAATATGATCTAGCAATACCTGACTCCAAAAGCAGAACTGAAAGTTTTCTTGTCTTTACCCACTTGTTAAATGCTCCATTCCATTAAAAACAGTTAGCAGTTTTCTTTTGTAGGAAAGCTTGCCTGTGTATAGCATGTCTCAGGAAATCCCCTCTGGAGACACACTTTGCACAGGCAAGCTCTTTATAAAAAAAAAAAGCAAACAAAAACCAAAACCAAACAACCCATACAAAAGCTGTTTGTAAACTTGCATCTACTTCCTCAGCAAATATGCTGAAATTAGTGTTTAGCAAAAATCAAAAGGAGAAATAGTATTTAACCCCGTCTCAAGCATCCAATTAAAGTGGCAAACAAACTTTCAAAATTCAGGAATTTAAAAGACTACAAGTTTAGGCATAATACAACACTTATTTTAGTTGTAATAGAGGTACTGTCAAGTGGCAGCTAAGCAAACATAATTCATACAGAAACCCAGAGCTAATTTAGACAATGCCCTTTTAGCTGTTCTTTGCCCAATTTAAATTTATCTGGCTTAGTTTATGTAAACTGTTTGGACACAGAATGTGCCAGCTTGGATTTGGCAAGGAAAACACACTTTTAATACGTAAAACCTGGTTTATTTTCATTTCTAACCCAGTTATTTGAAATCAAGTTTTGTGATGATAAATTCACAATAAAAAATAAAAGCATTCCCCCCAAGAATATTTATGACATATTTAAAGGTCATATTCCTGATGAGTATTTCAAAGGAAATCTACTACCATGAGATCTGTCTAGTACTGAAAATAATCTTCATAGCAAGATTACATAAGTGATGTTCAGAAAAGTGTACAAACCAAAGCCACTGCAGTATAAAGCATCAGCTGCTGCTGTTGTGTTCCACTGAGTGCTGTAAATCTGACTGTGAATGAACCATCCTCACTAACAAACTACCTACTGACAATAGTGAGGACCCTAGCACCCACGCCCCAAAGTATATGATTGCGTACCTCCAAACACTGTTCTCCCCACTCAGAGCTTCAAATGCAAATGAAAAAATCCCAGGCTTACTTCAGTTTTTCCTTTAGATCTGATCCAAGTTTGAGCTGATAAATATTTCTGTCCTCAAAAAACAAAAATCTGTTACACCAGCTCTGCATGTAAATCAGCAGGACACCCCTGAGAACTTAAGAGCAAGCACAGTGCTGTCGCTAGAAGCTTTAATGTCTATTAAATTCCAAATAAAGGAAGCCAAAACCTTGAAAAGCCACCTATTAACACCAGCCAATTAACTTTTACAAAGCAACTCAAGACAACAGAAAATAAGAGCACAAGGCTCTAGTCTTCCCCACTACCTTCTTCACAAGACACTCAGGGGCTCAGCCCCAACATCCTACTAGGTCTCTAATCTCCTTCTAAAGAATGCTTTGCTGTAGTAAGGAAAACCAACTTGAGAAACAGCTCACATGAGCCATACAATCTTAATATTCCCCCAAATAAGTTAGTTTAAAAGCAAAATATATACAGAAGTTTTGCGTGGTAGGAGTACAACACCATCAGAGTGTTACAGCATCTTTGGACATCTCTGGACTTTTTTCCTGTCCAAGCTCATGTCATACCATTAGGGCACAAGAGAGAAGAATCCAACATTTCAGTAAGACAAACATGCACACTTTCCCCAGAGCAAAGCAGGACAGTCTTTCCAGTTTTGTGCACATGGAAAAGGAAGAAGAGCATCAAGACCACACCAGAGAAATGTCAATCTGCCAAGGACATCTTTGCTAGGAGTAAAACAAGTAACTAGTACATTTGTGCTTGTAACCATAATGCTGAGCTTCAACAGCTCATCAGATCTGAAAGAGAGTAGAAAACTCAGATAAGAAGGGTTGTTTGGGATTGATTTTTTGGTTTGGTTTTTTGGGTTTTTTTTTATGGCTGGAAGGAAGGAATCAACATTTACTGAAGTCTTGGCTTCAAGAAAAGCTACACCTACAGGAAGCTTCTCTTTCAACAAGCAACTTAGATAAGTGAGCTTTTCAATACTTACAGGTTATTTGGTATCACTGTGTAAGCCAGCTACATTCAAAGGTGCTTCCTTAATGAAAAGCACTCACCTTCATAACATGTAATTTAATTCACTAGAAAGCACTCACCAATTTACTAACCGGCTTCTAAACACTCGTAATGGAAGCTGCAAGTGTCAGCTTTCACATAAAAAAAACTTTGACACCACATAACTTGTCAGACAGTAGAAGCAAAGATGCAAAAAGCTCTAGATAAAGCAACCAAGTGTTAGCAGCCAGAAACGCACCACTTGTGCATATACAGTACATATTTTTATATAGACACATATACTTATAAATATATGTATATACACACACCCTAGTATACATATTTATAAGGAAAAATAATAGGAGAGGAAATGCAAAGAAGCATTGGTCTTTGAGAATGCCCGGACAGCATACAGATAACCAGACTCAACACCAGATTAGAATCACAGAATAATTCTGGCTGGAAGGGACCAGAGGTCCGCTCTTGTTCAAAGCAGGACAAAGGCAATCAGGTTGCTCAGGACTATAATCCTTATTAGGATTGCAAAGCATTTCTAGGAGGACAAGCTAGAAGAACACGATGACAGAAGTGCTTTGACTGTAGTATCTGAAGCAAAAAACAATCCCATACTATGTTCTGGTAAGCAAAAGGAAAATAATCCATAGAAAACCCAAACCAAACTGACAAGTTTAAGGGTGCAAGGATGAACCCATAATTTGTAATAGTCTCAAGAGAGCTTCTGTACTGAACACTTCTGTACAGAATACTTACACACATTTAACGGAAAGCTCATTCAACTGCCCAAAGTTTGTTGGGTTTTTGTTGTTTGGAGTTTTTCTGTGTTGGCACTATCTCCCAATATCACACTAACCTATATCTATGTTAAGGAAACAAGTACTTTCACATACCCAAACGTTTCATTCCACCTCCTTTCTCCAACAGCACTCAGTCTTGAAAAAAAATCTTTAAAGGAAAATGAAATTTTTCTTCTCCACAGTGAACTGAAACAGAATCTCATCTATTTCCTTTAGTGTCATTGTGGCCGATGAGCTGCTACTTTGTGCATAAGGTAAGACCTCAGTAGTCAGCCAGGAACGCCTCCAAACCTGCAAATCAAGATGCAGAAAGGCAAGGTGCTTGTCAATCCTCAAAATTACCATGCTAAAAAGCCCTGTGCTTCTTGGTTCTCCTGTTTAAATGAGCTCAAGACCCAACAATAATTTTTCAGAAAGAGAAGTTAGGGTCCAGATGAGCTAAATAAGCAAAAAAGATTGGAGGGTGCTCTCTTAGGTGCTCCCCCATTGCTAGCAAGCTTTCCATGGAACTCACAGCTCACTCCATCTGCAGAAGCCACAACAGAAATTATACATGAAAGATTTTATAAAGCCTATTTTTGTTTGGTCCAGAGAAAAGTACAATTTGCCTTCACTATTTTCATGTTTTTTGATCAAAAACAAATAACTATTTTTGTCTACTTAAAAGAACTTTTAAGAAATATGCTCCAAAATAACTTTATTGGTAGCCAGAACAATGACAGTAATGAGGAACTACAGTCAAATAAATTAAACAGGTACAGTAAGCAAGAGGCATTGACAAAGTTTCTTTTCAAGAGAATAGATGACATTTTGCAAGACATTTTTAGACATTAGTTACACAATAATACTACTACACATTTCTCAAAAATAGCACAGCATTTTATGCTGAGGTGCTTTAATGATATTAATTTTGCACAGCTTAATGTTTATTTTTGCTGTTATGAAAGGTCTGACTATTTTTCAAATCATTAACATACTGTATGTGGAAAGAAGCATTCAGTATGCGTACCAGTATACGTACTGAATGCACCTTTTACAAAAGAAAGACAGCTCACAGAAAAGGAATACTGAATTCAAACAGAGAAGGGGGAAAATGCCATGTGCAAACACACACTGGTTTTAAAGTATCTGTTATCTTTTCGATCAAGTCTCCTAAAAATCTCATTATACATGAAACAGCAACAGATAACTGACTTTGGATTGCTGTAATGACTGTCAGGCCAGTACAGTGCAGAAAAAAAAAAAAAAAAGGCATAAAATATCATCAGCAACAGATTCCATCTGGACTTCAATATATCCTTGTTGAATTTATACAAGCAAATGGTTCCAAAACCTTACAATTTTTAATAATCCTTTATGTTTTAAATAGGAGAAAACATATGAAGAAGCATATTCCCTAATGATTACTCCCCTCAGATTGCAGTTTATATGTTTTTTGATTCAAATCCACACATTACACTTCCAGACACTTTGAGGATATTTCAAAGTGTATTAATTAGTAGTAGTATTAGCTCTCAGTTAATGTGACAAATTCTTCAGGTGATGTTGTCTAAGTGTGGTCTACTTAAATGTGGTATAATTAATTTTCACATCTTCACTTCTGTTATTTCCCCCTCCTTTTCCCTAACATAACTATAAACATATAAAACTATATGGAAACCTCTATATAGCATCAAAAGTAAGCCACAGGAGTACATTCTCTCTCCTTAACAAGAGAAAACAAAACAAAACAGAAAACCATCATACTGATTCAAAGAAGAAAATTTAACAAAAAAAATTTATGAACCTTGCAGACACCAAAAATTGAGTTTATTGGTTTATAAAAGCAGTACTTGCGGGGGTCACCCTGCTCAGAGAGGAGGCAACAGAAGTTGGCCAAGGCCTCATCATTAAAAACTAGTCTCTGCCATGGTAAGCCCAGCACACATCTGAGTTAAACATTCTAATATTAATTTTACGGTGTTCGAGCAGGGACTTGTTTTTCCTTCTGTAGGTGTTATAGAAGCCTGGACAGTACACTAGGTTTGGGGTTTTTTGTTTGGAGTTTATAGGTCACAGAATTGAAAACCAAATCTAATAAAAGCGTCCACAAATATTTGCAAGACAATAGTAAAATGTTTCAGAATACAATCAGATAGTCAATTCTAGTTTCTACTGATCCATATAAAATTGTCAGCAAATCCAAGTATCCGTAGCTGATTGCAAGTCTCCATTTCTACCACATCTACCCCTCTTGGCTCAAAGCACAATTCTTCTAATTTGAGTTTTTACACTAATTTATTTTGTTTTAATAGATATAAAATGATTAAAAAGAAATCCCCACATACTTTGTAGCTTTCTCTGAAATTAGATACCACTTCCAAGAGACTTTGCAATAAACCTACTATAATTTACTTTTTAGCCCAGAGGATTTTACACAATGAAGATATAGAGCAGATTCCATGACCCCCTCTCCTCTCTCCAGGTTCTGCCCTCCCTTTAGGCCACCACCACAGCAGACTCAAGGTGACACTCAAGAATAGCTTTGCCATCTGGATCCCACATTGCCAGATTAATTATACTCTTCCATACAGCAACTCCAAGCAAAGAGATCAAAGCTTTTACAGAATTCTGCCGCTGCTTCCTCTTGCTAGATGACAATCCCAGCCTGATGTCACCAAAGACAATTCACAGATACAACTACCCAGAATTTATGGATTCTCACACACCTCCTCTTTAATCAGCCCAGGGGTAACATTTAATATTTCAACACTAAAATTCATTCAAGGTTGTCTTCTAATTCTGTATCTAAAAAAAAGTCACAGAGTTTCCACTATATCATTAACAGATTAGTAGCATGAAAAATATTTAGTAGTATAACACCGACAATGGTAAAAAATCCCAACTGTTAAAAAAGTGCAATATTTGTGTTCCAGTGCAACGCTAATTAGCTTGAACAAAGACTGAGAAACACAACTACTTTTAAAAAGCAGTAGACGCACTTAGATTTAACAGCTACAAACATGTTTGCCATGTCCCATACTTAAATCTGGGCATATCCTTACCCTATACTGTTTAGTTCCATGCCTACGGACACTAAATATAGATGACTGAGGTACAGTGATGAGGAAATTGGGACAAGCAAAAAGTACTGGAGCTAGAATATTCTTATGTTAAGGTCAGTATTTAAGACTCATAGGATGCTATAAAAGCACTGAAGCATCACGAGTCATACTGAGCAAATGGATACATTTTTGTTTTCTTAAACCCTGGCAGCATTAAAAAAATTGGAGGTTATATTTTCTTCACTTGTGGCAAGTTATTTAAACATTTGAAGAACCTGCACTGGAACCCTCACCCAATCAGTTAAAAAGAAAAAAACCCACAAACACACCAACCCCAAAATACCTGCAACCTGTTAAGTAAGATCTAAATTTCCTGGAAAACATCTAAAAAATTAAATTATCTTCACCCTTGCACTAATTAACAATACCCTCTAATAGAAAAAGGGAGTTCACAAATAAGCTAGTTGACATGGCAGGAACTTTCTGAAATTAAATTCTTAAAGCTCTAGCTTTAAGACAAACAACTCAAGCTGAATTATTTCCAAATGGGCTGCACTGAAATTCTATAAAACAAATGCTATTAAAAAAAAGTCTGTACAGCATGGAAAAAGTCTTGTCATTCTCCTCTATGTTCCCATCTTGATAGCTTAAGCAGGTTTTTCCACACATGTACACCCCTCATAGCCACAACTGATTTCAGGAAGAGTGAAACCCAAGTACTTAAGTACCAAACAAACTGCTAAAAATTAAGATATCTATAATACTGCTACTTTAAACTTTGTGCCTCCTCAAGTCTGGTTGAAGAGGAAGGGTGGGTTCTCAAAGTATAACACAAAATGAGAGAACTGTACCAAGTGCTCATACCGTACAGCTATCAAGGCATCCTATGAGAAAGCAGATGACTGCTTTCTTATCGGTGTTCAAACATTGTTCACTCTGCACCCTGTGCAATGCTCACTGAATAATCAGTTTCTCAATATTTCATTTTTTACCTCCCATTCAGTGTGGGTATGCAGCCATATTATTATTGAAAAGCAGTCAGCCACAAATTAGTAGCCACAGACGCCTCTATTTTCTCATTTCTCAACTGAAAGCACTGTGTTGCTCCTCTAATATTTTTAAGTTTGTGTGTGTACACACATATGTACCTCTAAGTAGGTTGTCCAGATGGTGTGCACAAACTTGGAGACCAGATTAAGTCATTTGTCATATTGCCTGTAACTAGTCTCTGCCTACCCCAGACATATCACAGTCAGTCAGGCAATCACTGCTCTCTGCAAAGTGAGCTTCCACAAGAAGCTGTTCAGTGGTGCCAGCAGCAGGACCAGAGGCAACAGGTACAAACTGAAAGACAGAAGAGGCCATGTGAACATCTGGAAACACTTTTTCTACTGTGAGGGTGACTGAGCCCTGGCACAGGTTGTCCAGAGAGACTGTGGACTCTCCATCCTTGGAGATACTCAAGAGCCAGCTGGACACGATCCTGAGCAACTGACTCTAGGTGGCCCTGCTTGAGCAAGGGGGTTGGACCAGATGACCTCCAGAGGTTCCTGCCAATCTCAACCAGTCTGTGAGAAATCAGCACTAGAAAGGGACACGAGGCATACCTTGCCACTGGGCTTCAGAGACTGAACAGAACTGTTTCCAAAATCTGGAATTCCAGTAGGGTCTAACTATACCCCCTTTCTTCCAACTCTGTTTTCTTCTATCCTGTTCTCCATAGTCTGAGACTACCTTGTCCTCAAACACCCTCTCTTCTCCTTGCCCTACTCACAGAAATCCTGCACCATAAGCCCTGTCTCCACTATCAAGTTAGTACAATTTTCTACTCTCCTCAGGCTTTTCATCTTTGGACCTGGGCAACTGCTAAATCCCAAGCAGCAGAAAGCACAATCAAACAGGACTTAACATATATTTAAGTTTATAAAACCTGGAAAGGTTTTTACCATTGTTCATGAAAACTTGACCAAATGCATGACCATGAATAGGTGACCTTTATAATTCTTATTAAATATTAAAAAAACACTGACAGTCTTTTAAAAAACCTTTTCCTTTTTTCTTCAAGTAGCACCTTTATCAACAATTAACTGTTTTGGCTTGAATTAAATAAGAAAGTCAGAAAAAAAAATATACACAAATCCATAAAATAATCAGGGTGAGGCAGTCATCCAGTATAAGGAGGGTGGAAAGAATAATAAAAAAAGTCAGCCCAGACACATTTGGCAAATGTCATAAGCAATTTAAAAGCTGGATTTTAAAGGGGAAGCTTTTGGAATCTTGATTATAGATTGTAATTCCAGACCTACCTACCAAAGAAAACAGCCACCACCCCCACGCCTCCCCCCACCCCCGCCAAGCTAGTAAGACTAGATGTTTTAATTCCTTGTTTTTGTGCATTTGGTAAAGATTTTTTTTAATAAGCTTAGAAGCTCCCATATATAGGCACACACATCTATTCTGAACTAATAGATCTCACATTTAATCTCCAAATTTGTACGTATTGCCAGATACGAGTATGGTTACAGTATTCAATTATCGAATTCACAAATGTCCAAATGACAACGATGATGCTGATGAAGGCTTTCTTCCATTTAGAGCTGAGGTCTGAGATAAAAACTAAGGGATATATTCAATATCACGTATATAGCATGGAACTGTTGCTTCACTTGCTCTCAGTAAAAAATAAAACTGACACTGCAAGATAAAACAAAAGACTGCTTTAAAAGTGTATGCTTTGATCTTCAAAATAAACTTCTTAAAAGGAGCTTAAGGACTGGATATCATAAACATGGTAGCCAATGGTATCGAAAAAAAGAAGGAACTAAACCCCCCACATCTTTGCATAAACACTAAACCAGGGTCTGGGTGGGTTTTTTTGGTCTTGGCATTTTGGGGTTTTTATTTTATTTTTGTTTTTGTTGTTTTGTGGTTTGTTTGGGTTTTTTTTTAATTTCTTCAACTGTCATCTGTTCTGCTGTAGGTTTAAAACCATACAAAGAAGCTCATATTAGTTACCCAAACATTTCTTTCCTTTGTAAAATGGAACAAAACAGGGGTTAAAACAGAAGAGCTGTTCATGCAGAACCACAGATACAACTAGGCTACTGCTAGATCTAATAAAGGGGAGAGGCTTGTTGCTGGAACATGAAAGGCTGAAATAAAGGAGAACAGTAACAAAACAAAAGCTTGATACAACAGGAAAAAAACAGAAGGATAATGAGCTACAAAATGAAAGGCAATTACCCAATGAAAGTGTTTCCAATCCTAAGACTTGGGTGGGGGAATCACGCCTTTCTGAAGTACATCAATTCATTAGATATTGCATGGGCATAATTTCTTTACCACAAAACTTAGATCAGCAAACTGATACAGACTTAGAACAGATGTGAATGTAATTTAAGTTGAAGGCTGCCAGTAGCTTACTCAGGAGCACGTTTTCAGGATTACCTGAAGGGAACATAAGTTTCATTAGTAAAACTGGCATTTTCTACAACAGCAACTGGGATAAAACCCCTCAAACCCTAGCCTTTTATATTCATTTTTATCACAGATTTCTAAAATGTTTTACATGAACTTTTTTTCCTGTCACAACAATAAAAACCTGCAACTTGTGAAGAAATACATTAAGCATTTAATATTGTTTTGTTCCAGTGCTCAGTATACTCTCACCAGAGCCTTCAATGTTCATTTCTAAGTGATGCTACTTTGTCAGTTTGCAACCATGAAAAGCATTAACAAATTCTGCTTCCTGGATACACTGCAGATTAATACTGATAATTGGATTTATTTATCTACCAAGAAAATATTATTTAATGTTCATTCATAAAAATTACTTCTCTTAAGGCTTAGCATCACTCACTGTATCCACATGATCAGTAAGAACCACGTAACATATCACTATGGTAAATGATCAAGTTACAAAGGAATACTGAATTGTGACAACATTTTCCTAGCAACATTTAGAAGTTCTACTTGTTAACTATAAAATTTCAAGTTATCAGATTAAATATTAGAACTACCCTTGAATTCCTTTGAAAAGGAAAATATTGTATGATCAAGAACAGTATTTGGAACCAAGATCCTCTGCAGTTAAATGTTTAAATATAGATCATGGAACCTGTTTTGCAGCTTAGTTAAACCAAAACTAGAAATGAAAACCTCAGAGAAAAACAAGAGATATCTGATCACATATAGATTACTGGCAATACTGTTTACCACAAACTCAAATTCCAGCAAAATCCTGAGCTTCATCTGTACCTCTAAGTAGTACTGCAGCAGTAACTCTCTTAGTTCCTATTTCCTTGGCCCCCTACAATTTGGTAGGCAAATCAGTTTGCCTCAGACCACAAGGAGAATGGCACTAAACCTGCAATCTATCCAATTACTAGTTTTTATAGAAGAACCTCAGCATTAATGTTTTTCTCTATACTGCTGTATCCTGAAAAAAAATCATTAAATTGAGAGATCCTTAAAATCATTTTATCCAAAATAACTAAAAATTATCCCACTCTGGCATAATGTTCACCTTTAAAACTCAATATATTAGAATAGCCAATCACCTCATTGATTTTCAGTACTGTATATACTATTTTTACAGGCCAAATTATGAACTTCTGAGAGAAGACATTGAGATCTCATTTACTAGAATATCATTCGTTAAAAGAAAAAGAGCACCATTGAAAGGCTTGTGTCTCTAGCACAGGTGCTGAGCTTGTCTATACAAAGGAATAACAATGGACCTTTTCATAAAAATTTAACATAAACACTGCTGCATATCAGGTGTTCTACCGAAGTTATGCCCCCACAGGAACTCTATATAGCAGAGCCTCACAGAAGCAAAGAATTGAACTTACATGTACATTAAGCACTTTTGCTGTATTAAACCCCCTACACATGATCCGGTTCCACACATCTTTACCCCCTACTTTAGGGATTACACAGCAGAATATTGCAAGAATAAACAGACATCTAAACAGATTCACAATGCAACATTGCAATCATAATCCTAGGAGTTAATTCTTTTTGTACCAAGAACAACTGACAAACAGAGTACTGTTTTAAGCTATACTGTACCCCAATAACAGCGATCATTGCAAATACATCGTGGCTTGTAGAGACAAACACAGCATCTTTCAAGTCAGCCTCAGTAGCAACAAGCAAATTGCAAAAACAGCCCAAATTTTCTTGGGCCAAGTAGGAGATGAATAAGAGAACCTCATTCAGCTGAGCGTGACTATTTTCTCACGATATATTCAGGTAACTCTTTTTGTGTGCATTTAGGAGGTTTAGTAGAAGTGGCTGAGAAGGTCAACTGGTAAGAAAGACTTAGAAACCCCACAAGTCCAGCAATGCCCAGAAAGTCCTGTGAAAGAAGACAAGATGCTTGTAGAAAGCCACTAACGTTATCCATTATTCAGGCAGGCACAGGCAGCACCTGCAAACTAACGATACTCCATAAGCTCAACTGCTTGGAAGCACGAGTTAGCCAATTCCACACCAGCAGAACACCACATCAGGTTTACTGCGCTCTGCCCTTTGCAGTTTAGAAAGGATTTTTCGTGTCCCACCAGTACTTAACAGCTTTAGATTATCAAGGGTTCCCAAATTCCCCATTTCTCCTAAGCTCATGAACTACCTGCCCGATCATCATGGCTATCTCACCAAAAATAACATTGCTCATTCATAACTAGAATCTTTAGCAACTCATGCCTGACATGAAAATTCAGCATGAAGCATTGACCAACCTGTTCACTCTCAACATGATCACACCAGTAAGACCGTCATGTTCCTATTGCTACTATGCAACCCACTGAAAAAGAAAACCAGAGTTTACCAATGAACTGGAGAGGAACTGCCTAAGAGAAAATGAACCAGCTGCAGGTTGAACATTTATTCGGAGGGGTAGGCTAGTGTCTTGAGATCAGATTATAAAGTGCTGAGCAACACGGTTTATAACTGCAGCAAGCAACATCTGTGAGCCTGGCTGATGCCTGACAAAAACCCCACTCAGATATTCTCTCAGACATTCAAAAACACTTGCAGAATACAAGCAAAGCCAGCAGAGTTCATCTCAAGTTGGAAGACAAATTTTTTTTTCTTTAAATTTGAAAGCAAAATGAAGTACAGCCGCCAGTGATGCAAGACATTGATCACTTTAAGGTCATTGAGTCACAGGATTCTGTGAAACATTCATATGCAATTTCCATAAATAAGGTTAAATAAATCTTGAAATTTCACTTTCTGAAAACAGCTCTCAGTAAAGACCCATAAACACAATGGGGCTCCACTGATGATTAATTCTTAAAGCAATCTTGTTTAAAGATGTTAAATTTCAGAATAAAAAACCTAAGAGGCAATATGAATTTCAACTGCACAAGCCCTCAACTGGAGATAGTGCAATAGGAGCCCCTGGAACACTCCAGTCTTCAAGGTGGTTGTATTGTCACTTTCCATACCCCATGCTAGGGTGCCAAGACCTTTGGACGGGTGGCCAGAGGGGGAATCTTATCAATGTTTACATGTCTGATGTGAGATTGTAAAGAAGATGAAACCAGATTCGCCTTGGCTGTGTCCCCAAAAGGAGGAGCAATGGGCATGAGCTGACACAAAGGAAGTTGTGCCTGAGCAGAAGAAAACAGTTATCGGTGAGAAGGGCAAAAGAGGAGAGCGGGCTGCAGACTTCTCGTGTTGGCGGTATTCAAAATAAAACAGGCCATGGTCCACAGGCAACCCATTTGAGGTGACCTGGCTTGAGAAGAGGGTTCGGACTTCCAGAGGTGCCTCAAGTACTCTAATCTTTGACACTTTTGGAGTTATCTTAAACCACAGTGCATGGTGTATCTGAGGGAATCACGTGACAACAGGAAAGCATTTCCCAAATTCAACAAGAGAAGTGCGAAACTTCATGTAACCTCTTTTTCTCTAGCATCCTGACCCACACTTAACTCCTACATTTTAATTTGCCATAATCCTCCCTAGCCCTGAGATGTTCTTTGCTCACACCAGTACTTCAAGGCAGCCAGCAGTTTTATCACCATTGCTACCCACAGTCCCTCCAGCTGTGCCTAAATAAAGACAATCAGTTCTTAAACTTCATGTCCCTAATCCTAGCTCAGGCTCCTATTCTGTCAAAGGCAAACTGCCACTTGTATCTTTCAGCGCAACGTAAGGCACCTCATGAATTTGCAGATTATGGTTTTATAGTTTCCTATTAGAATAAAAAATAAGAGATAGCTTTGCTTCTTTATTTCTCTTATCTTCTATATTAACAAACCAATTTGTAGTAGACTGCAGTTGATACTGCTGTGCATGCAGTAACAGTTACTTTGGCAAACAAATTCACAAATGCCTGTGAATTTCAGGGATGCATCTGCAACAGCCACACTTTGAAATAGTTTCAGTAGTGATACGTCACCAAAATCCTAATAAAACTAAAGTCAATAGATTATTTGCTTACAATGCTTATCAGAGCCCCCCAGGAGTGGAATTATTTCACTGGAAAAAGCAATAGGAGCTGTGCCAGCTTCCTACAGGATCGTAAAATAAGAAAGATATAGAAGATGAACTTCACCTTCCCTTGAAGATGCTGCAGGCAGCCTGAAATAACTCGTCAAGTCATTCTGTATAACTTACCAGTGTTTGCCTCATCAGTGGATTATCCCCCTTTTGTGATTTTATTTGTATATGAACTGACTTACTAGCTGCTTAAATTCTCTCTTTCATATTAGAAGACGACTGTCAAGTCTAAAAAGCCAAGCCAGAACACAGTGGAGCATAACTTGTAGAATACTAGGATATAACACTATGAAACCTCAAACCTACACTGATCATGCACCCAACAAAAACGAGTCAACTTCTCAGGCTCTCCTTAAGATTTATAGACATTTTAATTTGCTGTGGAGATGCATAACAATGGGGAAAAGTTTATGACTTTGAGAAATTACTGAGAGGAACCAATATGTATTTTCTTGTGGGAATGAACAGCTCAGTTTTCCTTTCCACTACTTGCTTAACTCTAAACAGAGTTAGTATTCCTCTGGAGTGTACCAGTGCTGACTAAGGAATAGTTGTTCAAATTAGAAAGGATAGCCTCCTATAATCAAGGAGGAATGAATGGCTTCTACTTTCTCTACTACTCACCGCACCGAGCGGGCTAGAAATCCAGACAAAATTCTAAGCTTACAAGGTCTCTTCTCTCCATTATCCCTCTCCCATTTCAGTTTATGAGACAGTCAGCACTCAGTGAAAGACACAGCTCTAAGGAAAGAGTCTTTAAGTTTCTTAACCCTGTTTTGAACTGAACCCCTGCACTATTTGTCCTTTACAATTACACTGCCAAGGCACAATTCAAACACTACCAAATCACATCCACGTACCAAAGAACCACTTAACTTCTCTTCCCCACCGTGGGGAACAGAGGGAGGAAAAGGTTGGTTAGGCATGTCCATTCATAGGCATCATGTGCCTATAATATTTAATTCTACATCAAATGGAAGAATATAAACCAGGAGAGACAGATTATTTGTGGTTCTCTTCACAGGTACAAAGTTTAACTGGCACTGAAACCATCACCTCTGGCATGCTTATAGCTCTTTCATCACAAGGATTTCACCTGTCAGAATGGAAAAAAGAAAAATTCTCTCTTCCTCAGAATTCCTGAGGTTTTCAGTGTCATCAGATTCCTCCATCCTGTCCACAACATATGATCTACTCATGGCATCCTCTAAATACTGACAGATAGGATGATGTTAGAGAAATTCTTTTAGTGCAACTTGGCCCTGATACAATACAAAATCATTCAAGAGCAGATAGGGGCACCAATAAAGACCTCAAGTGATCATCTGCCCTGTTTATTAATCTGCCCAAAGCACATAGCTTTATTCCATGTAATAAACACATTTTATGCAGAGCTAGACGATTTCAGTTAGCAAATTTCTTATCAAGGAATACAATTGCCTCATTTTTGGAGGCAGATACACCACTTCTCACCATTAGGAAATGGAAAATGTATTTCTATCCCACTCAGTCATCCAAACGTCTGGAAGGGATGGGCACAAACACACAGATCTTCCCATTTAAAACAGAACTTCCATCAAAACAGTAATTCACACAGTGAACAGACAGACATAAGACTTGCAACTTAAGCAAAGGTTAAGATTGGCATTTCCAAGTATCTTTGTTTAAAAAGAAAAAAAAAAGCCTATTTATTACCCACAGTCCAATTACTTTTTTTTTTTAAAACTTTCCAGTTACTGTTAGATTTTCCTCCTAGCGTACACTAGTACACTAAAAAATTACCTACTAAATATAGAATCAGGCTAGGGACCCAAAATCTAATCGACACATCTAGGTTACAAATTGTTTCATTTAAAAATCCCTCCCCAGCCCCCCTCAGTCAAGAGTACAGTCAGTGTCTTCAAAAAAGAACTATGCATTTTTCGTAAGTATAAGATCTGTGCCTTTATAAGAAGGGGTGGAGGCTAGATCTCTTTAGATGCTTTTAAAGATTATTTTTGTAAGCCAAAAGTAAATCATTAACACTGATAAAACCTGCAGACCATAGGCATTTCAAAGATTTGTGGAACTGATAAGATAGTATGAGTCTCTATGAAGTATTGTCACCTGCCTAAAACAACAAAAAAAAAGGATTATTTTTTTTACTCAAAGCCAATATTTTGAGAGCATTAAAGTTACACTGGTTTGACCACAGGTCTACCAAATTCAGCGTCTGGTTTCTAACAACCAGGAGGGAGTACAGAGCACAGCACAGGAATGCTACAAGCACATAAAGACAATCCTCAATGCTCTCCCAAAGACTCTGCTCCAGCCACACACATCCAAATAGCCTATTGTCCTCATTGTGGTCAAGTCAGATATCTCTTCCTCAGATCCACATTTCAGTACAGCCCTGTTCTGTTCACTTGGGCAAAACAATACCTATTAACAACACAACACAGCCTAAAAGCTAAAAAGGACATCAGTTCATGGTGTATTGTCAATAAAACAATTGTAACAAAAAAGGGAAACTTCACATAACTATATTTTACCAAATAGCAAGTAAGTAAAGGCTAGTTCACTCAATCTTTATGTTATCATCCTTACTCATAAATTACTAGATGGAGTTTTATAAACTGGTTCATAACAGATTAAGACAGTGGATCACACTAGTTACTCCAGGATGCAAAACCTATTAGTCTTACCTTGCGGTAAAAAGAATACATCTCTAAGGAATAGAATAGCTAAAAACCAAACCGCCTTAGCTAACCAACAGTTACAACAGTTAATTGAAAAGGACTGAGTAATAATTCAGTCATATGTTCAAGATGTTTTTTTTTTTCATAATGTATTACACTCATGATTAAGGTGCCACAGAGCATATAGCTTGTTCCAAGAACCAAAAATGTCCTTCCTAATGTCAACAAAAAAGGTTGGGATCCCAGAGGAACTAAGAAAAGGTTTTCAGTGTTTTCACAGATAATAGTGTGCATGAAGTGCAGAACAACTGAAGTGCTCCGGTTCTACCACATCTTCAGATTGTGCTCAATGAATGCTGGAAATAGTACTAAGTGGTGTCTGTGTGAAAGAATCCAGAAATTCCAAAAGTGATTAAGTTATAGCTGCAGTCACAGTTTACCTGTGTTCTTATGACTGCATCTACTCAGGAATTATTATTCTCATTTTTTTTCAGTCAGTGTAGCAATTCAGTTATACCAGTGAATTAGGACTTGTACTCCAAAAAGTGATCCGAATAGGGCAGGAAGAGAAGGGGAAATAGCACACTTACTACATACTTCTGTAGAACTGTGTTTAAAAAAAATAATAACTAATTCTTTCTTCCTCTCAACTGTCCCAAAATCCATCAGATTTCAATATTGTGGAATGCTCATTTACATTTACTAACAGAAACAGAACACCCCTTATCTACTTATGCATTCAAATAATTACTTTGCCCTTTTGTAGATTTGGAACATAAAAACAACAGCAACTACCATTTGATCTTTGTCTTTTGAAATACACTACCTTAATACTGATCTGACAAATAAGAGTATAACACTTAATCGCTAAGCAAGGAACCCCGACCTCCATATTCAATCTAGCACACAGCAGCTGCTGTGTTTGTTCTTTTCTCTGCATTTATTTATTACATGGAATTAGAATGTACACTGAATACAGTGCATTTTCAATAACTGAAAGTTTAGATCACTTGACTCATTAATCCCCTAGACTTAAGTTGCAATTAAATTGCTTTAATTTCTATTTTTAGTAATACAGAGATTTATTTAGAAGTTGTATGCAAAACACATGAAAAGGGACATTCAAGTTTAAAAGCAACTCTTGAACTGATAACAAAACAGAAAATGGAGCTACCATTTGCAGTATTTTCTGTTCTCCTTCAATATATTTTCATTGATTAGCACACATTAACAGAATCCTTTTCTCACCAAATAAATCCTCTATGCCTTGTAAAAAGTTGATCCTAAACAATATGCATTTCTTTTATTACATCTTATATCTGCCATAAACATGCCAAGCAAGCAAGTATTAACACAGACATAATTGTAGAAAATCATTTACAAGGCACCAATACTGATGACACAAACATTACCTTATGCTGTAAAGTAAACCCTACAGGCATTAACTGTAATTTATTTTTTTCTAAGTAAATGAGAAAATAAGAGTTCATATATGAATGAGTTTTATCAAGGTGTATCTCATAACTGGAAATCAGAATTAAAAACTTTAAAGGCAGCTGATTGTAATCTGACTGATACAATCGTGCATTAACACGTTAGCCAGAGGGAAGCACAGCAGAACAGCACAGCTTCCTTCTGTAGAAGGCCACTAAGTAGAACTTGCTACACTTAACACCTATTAGCAGAGACTATTAAGTAGTGTCAATTTTATATATACATGTCAGCCTTCTAGACGTGAATTAAATCTTGCGTGGTCCCTTCTTTCAAAGTGCCCCATCAATGCATTAGTATCTCATTTGAAACAACATCAGCTTTTCCAGTTAATCTGTGTTCGGCTTCATATACACAAATTCTGATTTGCTATTACAACACCTTGCATCATTCTGCATTTTCTGGGGTAATCTGACAGTAAATAAGACTTTGGGAAATAGCTCCAGTTCAGTATTCTGTTTTAGAACTGTTGCCATTATGGGTAAACTATCATGGCCACCCCTTTGAAGAAAAACAGTAAGACTAGAGTTCTTTACTCTTAAAAATCTGACTGCATATTGTCAGTATCTACAGGTAACTTAAAAAAAAAACAAAACAAAACAAAACATCAGAACTAAAAGACAACTGGCTAAGCAGTTACAGGTTTGGTTTTTTTTAATTCAATTGGTAAGACACAGTTCATCAATTTCAAAAGATACTTTATAAATATTACAATTGAAAAGGTTCGAAGCCATACCTGGGGAAGAAAAGAGGGCCACAAACCAAAAAAGAGAGCAAATTAAATCCCACACACCACAGAAAATATTTCTTCCTAAGATGATCATCTTGCTATACACATTGTATTTCTGTAACACAAGAGTGGAATATTTGTCAGAATGTAATAATTTATTTTGATACTGGGTATTTCAAGCTTGAATGCAATTCCACTTAGGAGTTAAAAAGCCCAACGAGGTAGGCTTCAATTCAGAGTGACAGAGAACTTCAAACCTCAGAGAAGCAGAAACAGATTCAATCAAATTCACATACATTCATTTCCACTGCAGCACAAAATACATATACGTGCAGTACCAACTGACATTTTCCCCCCTATATCGACTTGACACAGCACACAAATAGCATCTAAGTATGAAGTTAAATTTTATTCCTAAAATAAACACAGAAGTGTTGAGATTGATATTTTTTTCAGGATTTTTTCCCCTCTCAAACAAGACTTGTGGGTTTGGTTTTTTTTTCCCCTTCCTCTCCCTAATTTACCGCAACATTTGTAGAAGTCCCCAAAGCATTTCAGAAGCACAGAAGCCCACCAAACAAAATAACCGGTACTGACAAATTCAGTAACTACAGAGATTCAGCAATCTACAAGACAAAGAGTAAGAGGAGATCTCACTAAAGATTTATTTCCCAGTGTTGAAAAAGCAAATTGGCCTGCTTTTCCTAAATTACAGTAACTGTAAAAATGTGCCTATAGCTGTGCTGCAGCAAAACACTTTCTCCCCAATCTCACGAGCAATACTTCCCCTCTTGGTATTTCCACATTCTATCACCTCATTCATTACTTATGGCTTAAAACTCAAATATAGACTATCTGTGCATTTTAATAAGTTAGAGTATCTCTTCTTTATATGTTTTATTTTATCATATACAAGAGTACAACCAAACTTCAAAGCTAGAATGCATAGTTTATGTAATAACTTAATTATTACTAGGCCTTTATTCTTCCAGAGAAAAAAAACTATCAATATTATATCAAAACAGGGGTTTACATAAAATATCAAAAAATAGAGTGTTTATATCCTAATTTAAAATAAAACTACTAAGTGTGTGAAAAAAACTGCATTATGTGGTTGAAATAAACCTTGCACAACACAACTTTTTCCCCACTTGAAAAAAATTATATAAAGGACAGCTCAGACTTTGAGGTGTTCACATTAGCCCAAAACATAACACCTTGCCTCTCACAGCAACCTAGTTTAGTGACATGATTGTTTAATAAACATGCAAAGAAATGCTTTACATTTTCAGAAGACTAGGGTATTGTGACCTAACCTTCATATAAACAAACAAAAGACAACACATTTTTGAATGCTATACGGATGCAGGGCTCCAATTTATTATGGTGCTGGAGCTGTTGTTCTCTTTTGCAAACCAGGAGCTAATGAGAATGGCGACACGGAGGAGACATGAGATCCATCTCTAACACTTGCTACGTTTGCTTATTAAACACCTACTCCAAATACACCCATTAGAAAATAACTATAATCTCTGCAGTTAATATTCAATAATTATATGCTACAATATCAAGGATAGTCTTAAAAAAAATCCTACAAGATCTGCTTTTTCTCAAGAGGACAACTATCCACAAACTCCCTTCAACAGGAATTCATTATACAGTCTTAATCACTTCTCAAAGTCTATGTTTGAGCTGCTGAAACACATTTAAAAAAACCCTAATTAAAAAAACAAGATCAATGTGGAAACTAACACCCTCATCCTTATAGTAAAATAATTGTTAATAGATAACACAATCCCCCTTCACTTTCTAAACTTACTCTATTTAACATCTGCCCTCCATGACAGCAATGCTAAAATAGAACCATGACACAAAATGGACCATTTCTAACCCTGATCATTCATCATACCTCTTAAAGGTTCACTGGAAGCCACGCCAAGGAACTGGAAATGAGCACGTTTGTTCAAAGCAAATAATAGCATAGAACAATAATGTTCATTAAAACGCATCACTAAGCAGTTAGTCATTCATAATTTGGCCAATATTTCCATCAAGAAACAGCAGTCTGCAAGTTTCCATGAACAAAAAATACAAAACAACTAAACTATACACTAGCAACAAGAAAAACCTTTGAAGCACTATTTTAATCTTTTATCTCTTTAATGAAAATGGACAAGACAATGAAGGATGTGTGACTGGAACTTCTGGGGGGCAATTTCAATTATCACTGACAGAAAGAGCTCAGTAATCTCAAATGCTGAGACAAAATAAAAAAAAAAAAGACCTCTGTAGCCTCTATAATGCAAAAGAAGAAAATTTAAGAGTTCTGAACAGCTTCCTAGTTCTGAACAGCTTCCTACATCCAGAGATGGGAGCAGAGACACAGTGAGATCTGCTCAGAACACTCCGCCTCATGTCACTGACAAAGCTGCAAAATCCACCTAAAACACCTCCTCAGTACATCCATCAGGAAAACTCATTTCCACTTAACCTCTACCTCCAGGTTTCCCAAGTAGAATAGATGAAAACTTCTGATGTTCACATCCTCCAGCTCTGACTTAATCCAGTTGTGCCGTAACTGCAAGGAATACAATACAGGGATCGCTTGCAGTATTAACAGGTAACTGGGGGGACTGTGGAGGGGAAATAAACACATTTGTTACTTTGCAAAGGGGCTAACTGATTAATTTTAGCTAAAAGAATCATTACAGATAAATGTCAAATAATACACTGTACAATTTTAAGTGATCAGCCAACAGCATATGAATAGTGGGACATGAAAGAACAAAGGTACCGTCCCAAATGGAGCCAGGGAACAAAGGCCACAGAGCAAGCTCAGATACAACCTGAACACCTACAGTTCCTACCAAAAGGCAGGGGCATAAGCACAATATAGATTGCCGTTTTTCCCAATTTTTGCTTCAATTTGTACTCTCCAAGATGTTTCAGAGAAGCTCTTATAGTAAGACAATTAAGCAGGTCCATTCATAGAACTCAAAGGTATTACTTCAGCTTATGCTCAGCATAATGCCTTATATAGAACAGATTTTAAAGCCACGTCTGTTTTTCCACTCTCTCCAAACATAGTATTTTATTTACTCCACCTAAGACCTCTGAATAATTGTTTACAGTCATTTATACCATGGCACATAATGCTTTATTACTTAAACTCCTTGAAGGCATGGGGACAATTTAAAAGCCCATATACAACACTTACTTGATGTCCCATGATTCTGCTAGAATTTTATACAAAAAGCTCAGATTACTTGTTGGCAAAAACTGACTCAAAAGCACTGATAGAGATACAGCTTTCAACATATAACAAATGCAGGTAAACAGTTCTTAATTATCTGTCAATTTAACTAATCTGTTTCACACTACCCAAGCACCAAGTCCTATTTTTACTAATCCTTCTGTTCTGAAAGGGAAGCAGCATAAGGACATATGTTTAATAGTGTTTAGGCCTAAATTCAGGTACGACACGTTCACAAGATTTTAGAAGCACAGTAAAAAGCCAAAATAAATGGTGCAGTCAATGGCTGCACACTAGAACTGTTACTCATCTGGAATTCCACCCAGTTGCTACCTTGACTTATATTCCAAATTTTTAGCACTTTAATCACAGCCGTACCATATATAACTTGCACTGGCACATGCACAGTATTCTTTTGCTCCAGTATTGACATGCTAACTCAAAATCAATTTGGAAGCTTATTTTGTATGGTTCTCCTCCAATAGGATTACATTTCTCACAGGTACCACAGTGAAATTGCTCAACACTTGTTTGTATCTTTTCTAGATTAGTCTGAGCTGTGTTTCTCCTACGCCAGTGATATTTTGCTACTAATTTAATGGTAGTATTATTTTCCTCAGGAAAATTATTAGAAAACATCTTGAGTTATAAATACAAATCTGACAAGCACAACAATACAGAATAATTTAATGTATGATAAGGAACAATGTTTGAAGGAGAATATCTACTTGTCTTCAATTATTAGGAGAACACACAGAAAGACTTCTCAAACTCAAGTAGTTCATAGATTAAAAAAAAAAATACAGCACATGCATGTTCCAGAAGACTTTCTTGAAAATTATTTAAAAACACTTCTCTTCATATTCCAGTAATCTCTATACTTTTTGGATAATTTCTATACAGTTCACATTTTTGAGGCACAGACACTTCAACATAATCTGTGGTTTCGTACAAGGGCTTTCAGTCTTCTAAAAAGAAAACAGACTCTGGAGAAAACAAGTTGTTAGCATGGTACCATTTTCTCTGTTTCTTAAATATTCCACATCAAAGGCACAAAAGGTACCTTCCTTGTAGTTTGTTTGTTTTTTTAATAGGAAAACTGGTATTTTCCCAATATCAATACATCACCACTGGCAGTCCCACATAAAGGGCCATGAATGACTACAAAAATGGTCCATGTGAGAATCAGTGGCACACAGTAATGTTAGAAAGAGCAGCATGATGTCCCTAAAAGCTATTTTTAAACCAAGCTAGATTAGGTACAATATGAAATAAGGCTTTTGTAATTGAAAATCTGGTTTCGTAACAAACAATTTACCAGTTTGAATTATGATAAAACTGTGGAAAATGAATGGGGTTTTTTGTTGGGTTTTTTACATTTATGTACTCTTGGAGTCAATCTTAAAGCAAGTACCACAGGAAATTCTCTAGCTTACAAATACTGCACAGCATCACTTGCTCTTCTCTCACTAGCCCCAGAGAACCTAAACACAAGTACATACTATACTACAGTAATACAGTAATATACTCATGCTTTTGCTTGCAAAATTCAAGCAGACAAAAGTATTCTCATGCAAGTGTTATTACATGTTAAAACAATCTTGATTTTTGATATTTTTCTTCTGGATTTCAACGCCAGATTAAAGTATACTATAACACCACTTTTGCTGTGGTATCATGACGGATGTCTGTTCCATATAACTACCAGGCTTTGGCAGACATTAGACAACACACATCATGTTCAAATTTATTTCTGGTTTTCGGCAGAAGAACTTGACCACCACAGTCGGCCATATGTAACGAATATGAAAGCCTACAATGGCTTTTCATCTGTTCTGCAGTTCCTCAACAAAATGGTAAAAGCCTGTCACACAAGGAAAACAAAGCTCAGGAAAATTCACCATCCATCTCACATATGTGATTGGATCTAGAGATCCATTTTAATCTTCATCTATCATTGCACCTGAAATAAAATCCAGTTATTTCAGCTTCACAGGTAGACCGGATTTTCATCCTGATGATATGAATGAGCCATAAAGTTATTAAAAAGCCCATAAATTAACATTGCACAAATACATGTTACATACAGAGCTGTCAAATCCCACACTTTGAACACTAAACTGAATCTGCACCTCCCCAGTTTAAACCCTTAGCATGACGTATCCTCTCAAACATTACCAACGCAGCACAACCACCATGCACTGGTAATACCATGCCTGGGCAGTACAGCTTGCCCAGGCAGCGTTTCACTGCCAGCAGAAAGGCTCAAGACTAGTGGGAGCCCTACCCACAGGGGTACCCTCTCACTACACACCAGTGCCAGACCCTTCTCCATCACATGACCCAGCATAAGGCACATCAGTCTTCCATAAGATCCAGTGCAAAGGTCTCCCAGAGAAAAGCTGCACAGCAGATGAAAAATATGCAAATAGGATCAACAAAACGGTCTCATTTTCATCCCCGCTTCCATTCCACTACTGCAACCCAGCTTCCACTATTTAACTCTGAACACTGTATGCAAAACCAGCTTCAGAGACAGGAAAGACCAGGTTTTACTTTCTGACTATCAGTTACGTTCAAAACAGGTAGAAGAAACTGGAAGTGGACATTTATCTGTACAATAACTCCCAAATGCAGACAGGGGTCCCATCATGTAGCCCCTCACCCTCCAGATTTGCCACTATAAACTCATTTTCACACACACAGCAACCACCCGGTACATCTCATACTACATATCATTTCACAAACTCGGGGTATGTGTGACTGTTGGATGGTAAAGGTGCATGGGGCTTGTGCATCTTGGTGGAACTGTTCTATTGTGACTACTGCTGTACTTCACAAAGTTGAAAGAGAACAAAAATAAAACCAACCATCAAAATCAAGACGTGAACAAGTATATATAGTAAACCCCAAGCCGAGTAAGAAAAATCCGGAAAGGTTTGATGTCACCAAGTGAAAGTTATAACTATTTTAAATAAATTCCTTCAGAGTCTGATAGATTTAAAAAACAAAAAGTGTTGTATTAAAAACCCCATTAAAACGTTTTGGATTTTAGAGTCAGAAAGTCAATTTGGTGGAGGAAAAGTGTTTATTTGTATTTTCTTTTAATTGAATATTTTTTTTCTACTAACATAGAAGCTAGTAGCCTGATTATTCAAAGGACAGCAGACCTCCTCCTCTTTGTTAATTTCTCTGAAGAAGATGAAGCTAACAAGCTTGATCTGCCATTCCACTTTCCACGAAATAGCCAACAATAGCTCAAATGTTATTTTGGATGAATATAACTGGAACAGTCACACAAAAGGTCACCCATTTTACTGGTGTGGAAAAATACAAGCTAGGCCTCCTGGACTCCCAGGGCTGCCCAATTCTTTGTACGATCAAAGCTGAGCTGACTGTGTCCCTTATACAATACCTTCCTACCTCCCTTCATCCACAAGTATTATTCGCCACACAATTTCAGTCACTATATTTTATGAGGACTTGTATAAACATATTTGATTTACCCCACAAGAAAACCACTCAAAACCCAGAAAACATCTCCTAGTCTCCAAACTTACAGTTAAAACAAGCTTAAGCTTCAAATAAATTAGTTACAAACATACAATGATTTTTTTTTTCTCCTGCGAGCTACATCACATCATTTGAGTCAGCAGAAGCAACTGAAAAACAATCAGGTTTACAGAAGTAATGCCATGATTTTATTTTTTTCGTTCCAAACATGCTGTTCACTCATAGAGCTTTAGGCAACTAAAATGTCAATACATATAGAACTTACTGAAACAGATTTAATGATCCCCAAACAACTGAAATAGCTATTTGATTAGGAAAAGCAGAGTCAAGGTTCACCTTCTGAACATGTGTTTTTGTTGCTATTTCCGTGGGCATCCCACGCTATCACCTTCGAACCGAAATCTGATTTTATTTCCAGCAGTAGTACAGTTTTTAAAGTAAGCCAAGCAACCTCTTTGTTGTGAAGTAGCAGAATTCTTGAAATCCTAAACTGAACAAAACATTTCAGCCCTCCATGATTTTCAAGAAATATTTCAGTGATTTTGATTTACGGTGTTACAACACCTCTTTTCTTTCTAATCCCCCTCTATGCTATATATGAGGTTCTATGTTTTAAGTTCCTTCTGGTTGGCTGCCACTCTTCTTCCTTCATCAAGTTTGTATTTCTGTCATTCATTTTGTAGGATATGTACAACCTCTTACCCACGTACATCAGATGACATGTTCTCTATTCCACCTACAATTTTCTCCTTTTCCTTGCTCTTTATGATAGTGATAGATATGAGAAGCTCTCCCCCCATTTCCTTTAAAATCAGCGGAAATCTTTAAACTTCTGCAAAACCTGCATCATGCCACGCCAAATGGGTCTCCCACAGTAACCCTCTTTCCCATGTCCAACCAGGAGAGTGCCCTTATTTTCCTCCTAGAATAACATCCCCAAATTACTGCTCCTGAGATATCCCTTCATTATGAACAACACAATAGCCTATCACATCAGTTTCACATCACTCCCAAATTTCATACTAGCCCCAAGGCAGCAAATGACACAATCGCACATTTCTGCAGGCTGACCGCAAGAAACACAGAATGTAGTTCCCCCCATTTCTTGCCCAGTCTCTTCTCTAACCATCTGCTTGGTTCTGTAAGTCCTAGATGTCTGGGAAAGAGATGGAGAGCACTGTCCCCCTGCCAAAGCTGACTAGGAGTTGAGCAAACGGCTCAGAAGGTACTTCCAGGGTGGGAGGACAGGCTAACGGACAGATGGAATGATTGCATAAGCAACCTTCCCACAAACTAAAATAAAACTTTGAAGTCCCACCTGTTTCACAAAGCATTTCATCAGCACTAGCCACTCCCCACTTCAAGGGTTTCTGGTTTATAATAGGCTACACTGCATAAAGGAGTAGCTTTAGTCCATAGACTTCCCGGATCAACACATCACTGACTGTACATCACGATGTACAGCTACAGCGCTCCATAAATAACTGCCTTTAAACACAAGCTGTACCCAAACAAGATTTCACAGTTAAGTATAAAAAGAATGATTGCATAAAAACATTATAATGGCATGTAATTTAAAACATCCCTCGTAACAATGATGCCACCAAAGAAAGAAAGGAAGCACACGATTTTGGGGTGATGTTTTGGGGGTTTGTGATATTTGGCTTTTTGCTTGTTTTTGTCTTTAAAAAAAAATACAAAAGGATATAGAGAAGTAAAAATAAAGACTACTACCAATTAAAGGATCTGCAAAGGCGTCTTGCATTTCAACAGCCTAAGATTGTGTGAAGGGATAGAGAAGAAGCTGTGCTAGATGAACAGATGGATCCAGGAAGTGTGAAGAGGTCCATAAGGTAGACTCAAGTTTTTAAAGCATGAAACTTCTGAAGCGAGCATAGACTTATTGTAGGTGTCTCCATACAAGGATTAGTTAAGGTGAGGGATTTGGTGGGTTTCTTTGTGTTTTTTTTAAAGCTTATAGCTGTACATAGATAACGGCATACTACGTATGCATGTCTAGAGCAGTGGATTCAGGGACACCGCAACTCCATCCTTGTCTGACAAGCAAGGCAAGGAAGACTGGAAGCATTTTTACAAAGGTTAAGCAAACAACCAGATGGAAACATTGCTTCTACTCAATCTGACACATCCACAAAACAAAAAACAAACAAATAAAGGAGGAGATCAGAGTCAGAAGGGAAAAAAAAAAAACAAACAAAACACAAACCAAAAACAACACCCAACAAAACAGCCCTGCTTGTACCAAAGACTTTTGCTTCCTCTGAGCTGGAAGTATCTTTTCAAGCACTCAAGATAATGCAGCAGCGTCATTAAAATGAGTTGAGCATAGTGAGGGTAATAACAACATGTCCTGGAGAAATAAAATTGAAATCACACTTCTTTCCAGCATCAAAATGCTGCTTTTGAACAGATCAACATCCTGAGGTCCCTCTTTTTTCCCTCGTGTCAATTATCACTTCAAAATACCCTAAGAAAACCTATTAAAAACAGCAGCAGAAAGGTGTGTGTGGTATTCTATATTTATCAATAGATTCAGCCTCACAAGGGTAAACACCCATCTTGCAATAAAAAAGGATTTAATTTTAAAACATGAGATTCACAACTGAAAACTACCAACATCTACTGTCACTGTTCTAACAACTGTCTATCCTTTGACCAATAAACAACTTTAACTTTTGGATTAATAGTTCTATGCATGCGTAACTCATAAGCAAAATAAACTATTAAATCTCAAATGACATGTAACAAAACCCAAACTTGTTCTAAGGTATCTTAAATCTATGCCCACTCCCCATTTTTCAATTCCCCAAAAGTATTCTACCACCAGAGAAAACACTTAAGAGCTACCAGCATATCTACCAACTACCGTGAACAAGATGAATTTGAAACATCCATTAAAACACAAGATTAAAACCACCTCATATGCTATACGAGGTTCTGCATATTTGACAGCTTTAAGATTTCTTCACCTCTGAAGGGGATCACATAAAAAAATAATGTCAGATGGGCCCCAATCCTGCACAGGCTTCATCATAAGCAATACGACCGAAGTGAATGATATGTTTAACTTGTTACATGCGCACAAATATTTGTAGAGAGGGCTTAAGTTACTTCAGGGAACAAACAAAATGCTGCTGAGCATCCAAAATAAAAAAAAAACAGAGGAAACTTTTCCTGCAATTTGTTTTCAGCTACTGTAAACTTTTTACTGAACACAGCAGGTTAACAGGAATTTGGAGCAAGTGTAACAGCTCTCAGAGAAGAGCAACTTCCCGAAGAGCTGACTACAATACATACCACCTCCCATGCACCTCGGTTTTTCTATTACTGTTTAAGATGATGGCCAAAAGCGCAAACAAAAAAACCCCAAAACAAACAAAGCGTAAACAAACAAACAAAAACCACACACACAAAAAAAGCCCACCATCTTGGAAGATACAGAACATCAAACCACATTACATTTATTCATAGAAAGCTGCTCTAGTGAAACTGCAGTTTACACGATACGCTGCAGCACACAAGATACTCTCCCCAGGCATCCTGAAATTTGTTATAAGTGCCAGCAGAGAGTAATACCCAAATCCTTCCAGCAACCTCTTGTACCTTACCTACTACAGGACTCCCATCAGAACAGAGTACCCTCTTTGCTGTCATTTAGAAGCGCTGCCCAGGTGGAAAGGGAGGGGATTGGAAACAGGCTGCGTGCACCACTGAGCACCGCGAGTCTGCGGAGATCAGGGCACATCGGACCTTCTGCTCCACCAACACCAGCATAGTGTTGGTTTGATACACCAGGAGGCAAACACAGGGAGTTTGTGAGATGTGAATTAAACAAATAATAAACATGACCTTCTCAAGATTAGGAAACAAAGCAACGAGTAGTAAACTTATAAATTCACTGTGCGCTCAAGTTTCATTAAAAAACATCTATGCTTTCAAGATAAAGATATAAAAATATAAAGTCCTACTTGCTGCTAAAAGCTTAAAAAAAAGTTATTTTGTGGCCATGAATTGGACTGTTTCAGCAAGTTAAAATGTCACCCAGCCTATCCCATACAGGCCAAACTGATTTACTTGCTCAAGGTCAGCAAGGGAAGAGACTGTAAAGTACTGAACTGATGGACATTCAAATAGCTATTCACTTGCACACGGTAAGCAGGGCTTCACAGTGAAGGTGCTCACTTCAGAAGCACTCAACCAAAAGTAAACCAAATGGATGGAAAAGCTCCACACGACCATGTGAGAGAGTTAACCCAGGTAATTATCAACTCAGTAGGAACTTATTTTAAGATGTTTAAGATTTTAACATTTTAATATGACTACAACTTCCAGGAGTTTGAAAACTAAGGTTTTCCCAGAAATTCCAGGGCTTCACAACTGTTCCTTTGATGAGATCAACCTAAACACAGTTCTAATGAACTACGCGAAACAGGAATTCTCTCCTTCAAATTAATTATTCCAAGTGTTATCCATTTCTCTGAATTCAATGAGAAATGAACAGTTCCTACATACATGATGAGTTTTAAATACTGACACCTAGTTATGGAGAGAAGTGAAGGACGGAGTGAAAAAAGTTTTGAGTTTATGTTTGAGCTCCAAGAATTATTATTTTTAAGTAGTCAAATAAATATTTGTTTCTACTGAACCTTACAGCCCCATCCCCCCTTTCCTCCACTTGAATGAAGCAGTTTGTTACCATCAACATCTGTATTTCTGTAGTAATCTGTAAGAAAAGGTTAAACAGACACAGTGATACAATTCACCAACATAATGGAGCTCTGTCAGTGGCATAATGAGGATTCAGTTAATTATTGATTCACATTTTCTTTTTTTCCAAATAAGAAATTCGAGGGTTTTATAGGAAAAAGAGAGGGAACAGAAAGCCCCCAAATTAAATACTGCCAGTCAAGTATTTCTCTTGAATGCTACCCACAGCAAGATTATCTTCTTTTCTCAAAATAAGTGAGAGTGTTAATTTAAGGTATTCTACTGTTAAAAATAAATTCACTAGAGGATTAATTTTTCAAGACATTAACAGGAAATTCCAACACTAGAAGACTCAAACATCTCAGATTAAGAATGTAAATTTGAAGGCAAACTGGAACACACAAATATCTCATCTGAAGTAATGTCAGAAAAATAAATATAATTGCACCAAAGCTAGAATTAAAAGCTTCTGGAGACCTAAACATTTTAGTATCACAGGCAAATAGCATAGGAAGTTATCATATATTAATTATTTATTTGATACACATTATCCTCATTTTAAAACCTAGCATTAGAATATTTTGACTCTACAGCACCTAAATGTCAATTAGTTATCAGCTTTCATACGAACAGAAAAGCAGAACAAAATAAACTTGAGAGCCCACACATTCATTTCTGAAAGTGATTTTGCCTAAAGGAAACAGGCATGGAAGGTCTCTGAAGGCCAGCCTATTGCTATGAAATTCTCATGGTTGCCTCAGAGAAGGGAAGAAGAAAAATATGCATTATTTCTATAGCAACAGTTTAAGACGTGTAAAACCTTTCAAGTTTATTTTGTTCTTACATGGAGATATTCTTACATCATGATATTTAACACAATTATTTATGCCATGCTAAAATATTTCTTTGTCACTGTGTTAAGATATACTATTGCATTTTAAATAAATGTTCCTTATTTTTAAAAGACAAAGGCATTAGTGTTATGAACATTCAGGAGTTGAGCATTTTTCCTTCATCTATATTTAACGTTATGAAACTGCACAGGCTCAGCAAGAGGGCTGAGCTTGTAAGAGTGATTTCCTCAGTTTACTTACGTATTGTTTTAATGCTCATTTAAATTTATATTATGAAATTAATTCTTACTGCTTCTGATGCACGAAGCTGGTATTGCTGTTCACAAACATCCATCTAGATTTTGAATTCCAACTCTAATAAAGTATTCAGAACTGGGAAGTAAATTCTGTTATTCATTAAATTACATAGATTGTCTAGTGATAGCAAGTCATTGATCATTCTCATGCCTTGAGGTTCTGATGTAAAAATAAAAATAAAATCTAGAGGCACAAAGTTTAGCTCATTCTTTAAAATTCTCAAGTAGAAATTCTGACAAACGTAAGCCATTCTTGTTCCTTTCACATGATGAGCACACAGTTCACAATGACTTCGCTTATCCTCCATGTCAATACATTTTCAGGATAGCTCCCTCTTATCACTGTTTCATGACCCACACTCATGCTCTTCCCAGAGTAGGCATATAAGCTCCAGAAAATTCTCATAAATAATAATTCACCTCTTATATAGAACTTAAAATACTACCTAGGAAGATGGCTGGTTAGGTTTTTTTCTTTCCAGATTTCTACTGCTGAGTGTCCTGTGTTGAAGAGAGACAGAAAGCTAATGCTTATATGCGAACAGTTTTCAAGAGCATCCATATATAGTCAGTATTATAAATAGCTATTTTTATAGCTGCACTGAACTGGCTTTTCATTATATATATATGGAGATTGAGAGAGAGAGAGAAAGAGAGAGAGAGAGAGAGAGAGAGGGTGTTTTCTGCGTACTGAAATTATTCTCTTATTCTACCTTGTACTTTCAGCCTCAGCTCTCCTCCCACTCACACAGCCTTGCTCCACACAACAACAGAAATAGCCACTGCTGGTGTCAAACCATGCTGGCACTACAGTTCAGAGAATACCAGGTTGGAAGAGAACTCAAGGATCATCTAGCCCAACGTATCTTTGCAAAAGCACGAGATGGCCCAGCACCCCATCCAGCAATATCCTAACAGTGTCCAGTGTTGGGGAATCCACCAATCCTCTGGGGAGAGGATTGCAATGACTGATTGCTCTTACTGTGAAAGATTTTCTTCTGGTGTCCAATCGGAATTTCCCCCGGAATAACTTATAAACTCTACCCTTTGCTTTTTCCCTGTGACACCTTGTAAAACAGAAGTCTCCATCTTCTCCGTAGCTGCACTGTAAAATACTGGAACATGATGTTAACTACACCAGCGCTTTAATATAGTAGTTTCCAACAGACAAGCCCAAACCTCTCTATAAAAAGGAGTTTTCTCTGTGCTGATTGTACAATTCTTTCCATTTTCCTGTACTTTTTCACTGGTTAAAAAAAAAAAAGTTTATGAAACTGATATTCTCAAGGGTTTTATTAGGAATACTGAGCTATGGTAAAAATTTCAGTATTTGAATCTCAAGTGTATTTTTCCTCATCGTTATTAAACTAAACTTGAAGGATGAGAGCATTAAAATGGAACTGCAATTTTTTTGTTTCAACACTTTAATTTTTTAAAACTAAGCAAGAGCAGATCAGCTACAACACTATAATTTTAAAGTCAGAAAAAAGGAATCAAAATAAATTATTAGTTTCAGCTTCCATAAAGTTCAAATCCATAACATTTAAAAGAAAACCTTTAATACATAAAAATAATGGCTAATATATCAGAATCATTAAAATTGTCAGCATTCAATTACAGTTAAAAGGCAAAAATGCAAGTATTTTTTGCACGTGTATTTTTGAAAGCTTTCAACTGCAGGTCCAAGCACTGACCAAAATTAATTCAAAAGATCTATTTCCAAAATACAGTATTGCACTTGCAACACTTGACTGATACAGCTTTAGATTTCTCCCCTTTCCTATAAGCTATGGTCTTTCACCCACTGTAATATATCATCCAGTTTTTCTGCATACCAAAAACAAAACAAAAAAAATCACACACAATAGCGACAGTTTTGATATAAATCCCTAAAACACTACAGCTTTAGGTAAGTACTGACAAACAAGGCCATACTCCTTAAGAGTTATTCAATGCAGAGGCTTCTTTAGGCAGAGAGATCTCTCCTCACAGAGCATTTTGCCAGAAGTACAAAGGGAGAGATTTTCCTTCCTATTGCCAAATGAGCAAAATGAGAGAAATCTTAACCACCCACACAACTAAAGGTATTATTTAAGTCAGTACAATAGAAAAAGCCAATACTTCCATTATTCAACCCGCCTATTAAAATGGCGCTTCGTGTTTCTACTACAGGCAGGTATATTTTTTAAAAAGCTTGCTTTTTTTGTGTGTGAATTGCAGGTATCTTTGCTGTTATGTCAGCATACACTCTAAGACAAGAAAAAAGCTAAAAATCACATTGTTTTGGGCAAACCTAACAGACTATCTTAAATATTAGATCTGACACCCTTACACCAAGATCTGTGAAGAAATAGTTAAGTGTCTTCACGGACTGCATAATGAATTGGAAATGTAAGACTGTAATAACTGTAAATCCATTATTGGATTGGTTGGTCATACTGGACCGGCGGTGCCCAACATCTCTCTGAAAGTCAGCAGGGAGGCATGTGGACATCAGAAGAAACAAACAGGACCACATAAAACTTCTCGCCTGCAATACTGCAGAACCTGAAGGCCATCTGCAGCTATCTATCAAGCATGCAGATGGATTCTCCCAGCCCTCTTCTGCTTTATATTCTCCCACAGCCTATTTGATACCTTTCCTAAGCTCTAGTAAATAAACACGTATTCACAATAAACAAGAACTCTTCCAGGTACGACTGTGACTAACGTATTAGCACCTCGCCAAGTCTGCTCGGCAGAAGTGAGGGAACAGGGAGATTCCCTCACGCAGGGCACAGCACACAGGGATTCGCACGATCATTACTAATCTCGCCATGGCAGCTCCACGCCGTTGCCGCCCCAGACAGCTACCTGCCGCAGCGATGGTCGGCAGTGCAGGATGCAGGCAGGAGGAGCATCTCTCCAGCGAGGCTGGAGTAGTTCAGCAACAGCACGCAGAGCCCCCACATACACCGAGGAAAACGGAATAGGATCCGAGCTGCTCGCCCCTCCAGCCCGGCAAGAGGCACCGCTGGAAGCACACGAGCCCTGCCCGAAAGGACAGCCCTTTTCCGTTCCGTATGCTCCATCCCGAAGGGGAGCGAACCCAGTTTTCCCTGCTCATCCGCGAAACACACGAGCAGAAGCGAGGCAGAGCCTCGGCGCTGGGAACCCCGGCATCC
>VXBZ01011683.1:961507-990022 GCA_013399135.1 Heliornis fulica | reverse complement strand
ACGCCGCCGCCGCTGGCCGCGCAGACAGGTGGACATGCCGAGGGTCATGCCCCGGCAGCGGGGCAGGGCCGGGACGTGAGGGACGCGGCCGCCCCGGATGGGGAGCGGGCAGGTGGCTTCTCGTCATGGGACTGGGGGCCGCCTGTACGGGTGGGCTTTCTCTTCCTTTTTCTTCTCTTTTCTTCCGTTCTTTTTCTTGGCATGGAAACTGGCCCACGCCCCAGGCACGCAGAGCCGTTAGTCACCCGTGTGGGAACAGGATGGCAGGATGGGGGGTGGTGAGGAGAGGAAGGGCTGTAAGGATGGATGGATGGATGGATGGATGGATGGATGGATGGATGGATGGATGGATGGACGGGTGGTGGGGATGTTAAAAATCAGTATCTCCTTTTTTGTTCTCAGACCAGCTCCTGAAAGGGTGAAAACATCTCCAGCACTCAAGCATTCCTCCAGCCATAATCTCACAAACCATAATCTCATCCTGCAGATTCTGCCGCCAGTGCCTCTAAGGCTTGAGTTTTCCAACTTTGCTCACGCAAATTAAAAATACAGTTAGATACTAAAATCAACTTCAGCTGCCACTTTCAGACAAATACTAAATATCGAATCACAGAATCAATTGGGTTGCAAGAGACCTTTAAGATCACTGAGTTCAACCACAGCCCAACCCTGCCTAGTCCACCTCTAGACCATGTTCTTCACCACATCTATTTGCCTTTTAAATACTTCCAGGGATGGTGACTCCATCACTTCCCTGGGCAACCCATTCCAATGCCTAACAACTCTTTTAGTAAAGAATTTTTTCCTGATGTCTAGCTTAAATCTCCCCTGGTGCAGCTTATGACCATGCATCATGGCAAAATGCAGTTCTGCATGTTACGGATACTTGAGCCCAGCTCCCATTTTCTCGGTATGCTTCAGTGGTTATTTAAATTAGAAAAATGTTATGGAGCCCCCTGGACATAATATGCCATAGGACTCGGTGATGGTTGAGTATTGTTAATGTAGCACTAACCCTAAATATATTACTTTTGTAAGGGTATGAACCTCAAAAAAATCTGTGCAGACGGGTAGCAGAACTTAAGTCATTGCAGTGCGTAAAAATCAGGCTCCTCATTTTCATATGTTGTTCCACACAAACTGCTTCCCGAGCCTTGGGGCACTTAAGTATTTTAGTTTGGATCAGGGATACAGTTTTGAAATAAATGTCATCATCTCTCCTTACAGGGCTTTGATTCACAGCATGGACCGGTGTCAGAGTGTGTGAAGTAGATCCTTTCTGGATGAAGCTAAACTAAAGGAGGTGCTCCAGGAGCGCACCAAATACATTCCAGCCACAAATGAGCACTTGGTGTGACTCAAAATGAACTAGTCAAACACTAGGAATCCCTGAAATGTGTTGTACATCTTGGAGATCAAGCCCTCAGCACCAACTGTTGCATTCTGCAGGTCTCCTGTTAGGCCATGGTGTTTGGTAGGGTAGTCAAACACTTGGAGCTTTGTAGTTCAAAAGGAAGGCTCCAGAGGATTTCTGACGTTAAATCTGAAAGCCCTGGTTCATGGTTCGCAGCAGGTAGTCAACTTGATCTTCTGTAACTTTGATGCTTAGAAGTCTGCCAAAACCCCCAGTTTGTATACTGAGGATTGTATACTAATCCTCCGTGCTGTTGTGTCATCCATAGCTATAAGGATAACTGGAACTGAAGTTCGAGGTGTAACGCTGTTGTCTAAAGGGTAAGAAAAGTGCTACCAGTGTGGCTACTCTGTCAATGGCTTTTGAGGTCCTTAATTATCACCCTATGCCTGTAACAGGGTTCAGGAGAGAAGCATTGGTGCTACAAAGTAAAAATAAAGATAAATGACTAGGTAATGCTTTAATGTTTAAAAATAACTAAATGAATTTCTGGTAACATATGCTAGCAATTAAAATGATGTTTTTTCTGTCAGTGTTATCTTGTCATTTTAATTTGGGGCCACTTTGTAAGTGATACAGTACATGTTGAATTTCTGGGAGAAGACAGCTGCTGTGGCAAAATCTCAGCAGAGAACTGTGGATTTTTGGTTATAGTTTACACAAAATCAGAATCAATGTCCTTTTCCTATGGTGCTTTTCCCAAGTAACCACTTTCATGCCAGTTGTAGTTACTATTTTTACTGAGATCTGCCTTCTTTTGGGTGTTTCTTATAGTACAGTACGGGATAGCAAAGATAGAGCACTATACAATAAACTTTAATCCTGAGCTTTGCTTCAGTAAGGACAGCGATCCATAATTTTACATGTCTGAAATCAAATACCATAGCTCGCTTCTCTTCCAAGTTTCTTCAGCATTTGTTGTAATAGGTTTCTCCCTCATCTTGTGTTTGTAACAGAAATGTTAAAAGCACAACAGATTTTTGTTTACTGTGTCCCAAAAGTTAAAGGCTAATTTAACTCAACTGAAAAGATGGAATTTTCTAACATGAACCCTTCCAAATCGGACATGGATGCCTTTTATTCTGATATTCTGATATTCACAGCCTCTAATTGAGATTTTGGTTTGAGATGTTAGATCAGACATGAGATGTCTCAGACATTTAGATTAATAAAATAAAATATAGAAAAAAAAATACAATTTACCAGGTAAGACAAGCACTGAATAAAAATAAGCGCCAGGTCTCATTCATAACAAGATGCCATTTTTAGACACATTTCCCATAAAAAGGATGGGAAATGCCCAAGTTTGGGCCACATGAGTGTTTATTCCAGGTACTCCTAAGGTGGAGTGATCCAGCCCAGAGACAAATACCTGAAGGCAGCAGCCAGATTGTCTTGGCTCCCTTTTCTGGTCCCACAAACTAGCTGGCTTGGTGTCAGGTTGGCCCTTTTGTGCTGATCAGAACAGTCTCATCTGTTCTGCTGGAAACAGCGTGAAGAGCCAAGTCCTATACGTGTCTTCTCCAGGAGCGCCTGTGAGTCATCGAACCAGCCAGGCGTGGAGGCAGCCACTGGTTTTACAGAAAACCAATGCAATACATTCTCGATAGGAAAGAGCTGCTTATCTGCTGCATCCGTAATCAAGGCACTGACACAGAGAGCCAAGTAGGAAAATATTTGATTTAAGCAGTGATGAAAGTGGAGGGCAATGGTATACCGAGTAAGTAGCATTATCCATATGGTTTAGACATGTATAAATGTAAATACATGGGGCAAGATAGTGTCACACCATTTTAGAAGAGCCTTTAAACAGGCAAAAATCAATGAGGGTTTTGCTGAGCTGAACAGTGCAGAAATTGGCACATGGGTAGGAGCAGATTATTCATTTAATCTTTCTTGCAGTGACATTTCATTACATACAGAAGAAACAAAACCCATGAAGAAGTGAATAGATATTGTTTCTTTCCTAGGGTCTTGAGAGAATACAATACAACAAAAGGAAGTGATGCTGCTTTTATTATTACTCTTTACAAACTGGCTGTTGCTTTCCCAGGAACCGAGCTCTCAGCTGAGCAAGCAGTAATTTTAAAAGAATTTTATCACAAATTTCCCATACAGTGTTGCATATTTAATACGTGCAGTAAAGGCCGGCAGTCGCAGTTCTCAGGTGGTAGAGTTTGCTATGGCTGCGCTGACATCCTTTCACAAAGCTTTTCTTAAAATGCATTTTTAAAGATTTGCAAGCATTGCTGTTGAATGGGATCATTTCATTTTGGGCTCACGATCAAAGAGTTACAGCTTTATTCCTCCGTGTGCAACCATTTCTATGCCACTGCTGCAAACCAGGTTTTTTTCCCTCCCCTGTTTGGTGGGTGCTGCAAAGCATCCTTTCCTTCACCAAAATGGCAAGCGGTTCACAAGATTTGCCTGGTTCAGGCGTTTGTGGGGATTCAACAGGGATGAGGGTTTTCTGCGCGCCCCCACCACAGTGCTGCTGGTCTGCCCAGCTCTTCTAAGCCAAACAAAGCCCTTCCAGGAGCAGGGAAGTAACAGAATAAACAGTGCTCAGTCTGTAAGAAATAGTTTTACAGTCTTATTTAACAAGGCTTGCATAGGCTGTGAAAAGTACCAGTGATCTTGAGCTTACCTACTCGCTGCCTCTTAGTTTAAAAATAGGTTTTCTGTGCTGCTTAGCCACCTGCTGTATTCTCCTCTTATGCATTACCACTGCCCTTTCTTCTGGCTTCCTAAACATGTGTGGGTAGATTGCAAGATACACATTCTGCTTTTCCAGAGCCAGGACTCAGCCTAATTATAACCTGCAAGATCAGGATGTGACTGTTTTGACTTGCAGAGCAAAGATGAATAATTGAGATGTCGACATTTAATTTGTTTAGATATTCGAACTTGGTCCACTTTTTACTGTAGTGTATTGTATTTATGACAGTGCTGATACCTGATGAAAATGGCCTGTGTGTGCAAGCCATCATTTGCATTGTGTTTTCCAAAGTAAGCCCACTTTTGTTGTTCTTTTACGATTCTAAAGTCTGTGTGCTTTTGTAGCTTCTCTGTGACAAAAAAAAAACAAACCCCAAAACCACAAATATGTTAAATAATATTTCTTTTCAGACTACAGTTAATTGGACAGTCTGACATTTCACAGAGCTATACAACTTTATTTCAATTATGACAAGTGACAGTTAATAGATCTCATTCATTCTAGTATGTCTTACTGTGTGTAATAGGCACCTTCCATGTGCACAGTGTAGCTTTGCCCGTAAGGTGTTTCATCCTCGAACATAATTCATGGGTTTATGTCAGCATTGGGTTGGAACAGGACGGGAGTAAGATGACATGATTGTGGGGTGGCTTTCTGTGTCTTGAGCTCCAAGGGCAATTCCTGTATGTCTCGACCTATCAACACTGTAGTCCTCACTCATCTAAGAATAACAGAACTGACATACATCGTTTAGCAGGGGCTTAGAGTAGATTATCTCCAGAGGTCCCTTCCAACCCCTGCTGTTCCATAATTCTGTGATTATAGTCTCATAGATAACATCATCTTCTACCCTTTTTCCACCCCTCCATGGAGCCCCAGTGTCCGTATCAATGACATCAGAATGAAAAGAGATTAGATAGGGTAGCTCACGTATTTTTTTCTGGTGATTGTTTCTTAAAACCAGGTTTTGCTTTCAGAGTATTTGTAACTTTCCACCAACAGTTTCCCAAAGCATGTCCCTCTCATTATACTGAAATACTCTGTTTCCCTTCCCTATCAGACTTCTTTCTCTCTTGATTGCATTTAAACCTTACTGAGTAACAAACATTTTCACCTATAACAGCCTTATTCCTCACTTGGGACTATTTTGACCTGTTTTCCAAGAGAAAAATCTCTTCTATAGGTTCTATAGGAAAGAAGAATCACCCTTACGCTCTAAAATAATTAGAATTAATTAACTGCTTTACTAAGCTGAGCCTAACAGGGAGCCCAAGCTGCCACATCTAGCATCTGTGTACAGAATCCCAAAACTTTATGTATGAAACAGCAATATATGAAAGTTTGCATTGAGGCTGATGTTGTCCCACTAAATGCAATGTTCAGTTAAATCATAGATATAATTTGGGCTTAATGCATTTTTAACAGTGAAAGAGATGTGTATGATTTTTGTAGCCTGATGTAGAGAAGATTAAGTTCTAAAATAAATACTAATTTAAATAGAGCAAAGATGGAGAGGTTACATAACAATATCAAGACACTGAGGTGTTACAAATTCTATCTATTGTAACATATTATCATCACAATTGTACTTAGTCCCATTCTTGGACAGAATTGTTACTTAGGGGATCAGGTGCTGTACAAACAGAAAATAAGATGATATCTGCCCCCAAAAACCTTATAATTCAAGAGGCAACAGGTGAGACAATCTTGGGAAAGGATGTGATAATTCATGCAGCATGACAGACAGTTGTCTAGACTTATCCAATACCTGTAGCACTGTGGCAGAGTTAAAATAGAGATGTTTAAGCCACTGAAGTGGCCTTGTTGAGGTTTATGAGAAGCTTAGCAAGAGCATGAGGGAGTAGTATAGGAGATAACCTGGATGTGTATGTATGCCTGGAATTTTCACTAGCAGATGGAAACTGCCATCTTGGTCAGGCTGGATGAAAGAGCCTGAGCAATGGTATGGTGGGGATAGGTTGCAAATGGACTTGAAAATGAAGACAACGTACACTGATGCTGTAAAGATGGGGAGAACAAAGAAAGAATTGTAAGCAAGGAAGATTTAAAACTTACCATCTCCCTAAATGATGAGGAATTATTAAGGTAGTGCTTGGCAAGGGTAAGGAAACAGATGTTGCAACAATCAATGTGTGGCATAATGAAAATTCGGATGAGGTTTTAGTATGCAGATGAATGCAAAAAGCCTTCTACTAGAAATGTTAGAAGAAAGTCTTGTTAGGATTACTGCATAATTTGGCTATGAGAAAAAAGATGGAGGTGGAAAGTACAGATAAGTGGCAGGCTAGATATGATTTGTCACGGTGAATGCAGAGGAGATGCAACTGAAAGTTTTGTTTTAAACATACTGTTCTTGGGGTCATGTCCCTGAAGAACAAATCTGAGCCAGATTTTTTGAGACTTTCCTTTGTATAAAAACAGGCAGATCTGTAGTGAAGAGATGAATATTCAAAATAATAACTAAATCATCATTGGGTTAGATCATCATAAACGCTGGAGGTGGGTCTTGAAAGAAGTCCAAATAGCATAAAGTGGTTATGGGTAGATGCACAGAGGGAAAACACCAACAAAAAAAATTAACCAGTCACAGAAACTGAAGGAGGACAAGGTTTCAATGATGGATTTGTATTTTTAACTTACATTTGATTCAAAACCAAAGAGAAACATGGGTATGTTGTGCCTAAAGGGAGAAGACTAGTTTATAGAGGTTCTGGGATGAAACTGGAGAAAAAGTATGTTAAATGAACTTGGAGATGGGAAAGAGAAACAGAACAGTCTGTAGCTGGTGAGAAATGGAGATCAGAAAAGGAATGTTTTTGGTGTGAGCATGACAAATGAAGGAGGAATGAACAACACTTTGCTCGGGATAGAAGAACTGAGGCAAACGGAGGAGTTGGAAAAGAAATTCTTAATATGTGACATGGAAGAAGGAAAGGAATTACAGAAAAGGAAGTGATGGAAAACAGATGTCTTCATGTAGAAGACATTGGTGAGATCCCAATGTGGAGAGAGGAGATGCAAGAGCAGGGTAAGAGGGAGGATGATTCAGGGTAGCAAAAAACCTGCTGGAGATGACAGATGTTCTCCAACTGGAGAATGGAGAACTACTTAACTAGGGAACTGAAAGAACTGAAGATGGATAATGCACACTTGCAACAGGAAAAGACACCTCTTAGTTGAAAAGTGTGAAGAGTGAAGCACATAGAAAATGAACAATCCCTGAGATGGAGAAAGAAAAGAAGAAAAGTGGGAAAAGAGACCAATACTGATAAATACCAACAACCTGGAAATTGTAGAAAGACTGAGTGACAAAGCACGAGGGAGAAGATGACCTAAAGTATGAAGCTGAAAGATATATAATCATCATTTAAAAGGGAGGATTGCAGCATCAGAGATCTGAGAATATGGCTGATGAAAATCAGTGCAAGACTGGAAGTGTTGACATCGGGTGAGCTGAAGGAGGAATGCTGACTGAACACAGAAGAGAGACATGGGACGCATCAGCAAAGGCATTGGATGGATCAGCAGAGACCTACATGACACGCAGTGAAAATAAAAGAATGTCTTGAGTTGAAATAAAAAAATAAGGTTGAAGAGAACTGCTGCATGGAGAGCAGACAGCAAGAAAATGATAGGGGGAAGTGGAAAAGGGGTTGTATTTAATGCTGCTAAACATGGAGAAAGACTATAATAAATATATAAAGGGTGAGTGTTAGGAGGATGGATCCAGACTCTTCTCAGTGTTGGCCAGTGATAGGACAGGGGACAATGGGTCCAAGCTGGAGCATAGGAAGTTCCATGTGAATGTAAGGAAAACCTATTACACTGTGAGGGTGATGGAGCCCTGGAACAGGCTGCCCAGAGAGGTTGTGGAGCCTCCTTCTCTGGAGACATTCAAGACCAATCTGGACGCATTCCTGTGTGGTTTAATCTAAGCGATCCTGCTTGGGATGGGGGGTTGGACTAGATGATCTTTGGAGGTCTCCCCAACTCCTAACGTTCTGTGAAGCAGTGTGAGTCTGTGAATGTAGCCAGGGAGGAGCACAGGCAAGGAGAGAGCAGAAGCTCAGTGTGACTGCCATGAAATGAAGCTGGGGGGAGAAATGTGGGGAAGAGAGAAACCTCTGAAAGGGAAGAGAAACAAAAGGAACAGGGACATGGTGAAGCTGAAGGGAGTGACATATGAAGAAGTCATGGATGACAGGGGTTCTTTACAGAGACAAAGAGAGTGGGAGGAAAGAAGGGTGTGGGTGTGAAATTTGAAGCTGTGAATTTAGACAGGTAGAAGTAGCAAGAAAGGAAGATGGAGCAAAAGGCATGACAAAATTTTCAAACTTGGATGATAAAAATAATGGTCCTAAATTCTGTTTAGCCATCTCAGTAGAAAGAGGCTTTAAAGCATAGTCTCTCAAAACATTATTCTCTTTCCAGAGATCATCTGCAAGTGGTTGCTCAGATGTGTGGGCTTTCCTCTGGGGAGGGCAGAGGGAAACTGCTAATTCTCTCCTGTTCAGTGTGTTCATTAGGCTGGTGGAAAGGCTGATAGAAACCATATTTAATAAAGTAGCAGGTGATTGATTCAGCTGAGAGAAGGCATAGTTGTTAACAGCACCATTCCTAAGCAAATGTAGATCTTTCTGTTTCATCACATTTGGCAGGTCTGGTTGGATGATGTCCATACTAATGCTTAATATGGACTTGAGCTTGAATATAATCTAAATGGCTGAGACCAGGTTTATTTCAGCAGTCTGTACTGGAGGGCTCTGATGCTTGGTAATGGTGGCGGTTTCTATCTTAAGGACTTCCCTGTATATCCAGCTGCTTCTGCAAATTAGCAGCAGCCACAAAAACACTGTGAGCTTTGCTTGGAGGTGACTGCCTTTTTTTCCTGGATGTGGGCCTTGTCGTTTCTCCGTGCTTCTGTCACCAAGAGTTTGGGTTTCTGCAGAGAGCGCTCCATAAAACCACGTCCAGAGATGAAAAGGGATCTTCCTCACGTGAGTGCAGAACGCCCACAGGCTGGGCAAGTTCCTCCTAATGTTCCCGGCGTGCAGCCTTGGCTCCTGTGAAATTCAAAGCGAAATTCAATCTCAAATATGTTCCTTGTAATAACTCAGCAACTGGGGATCTTCAGGTGAAGGGGTTCTGCTCTCTCTTACACGGGGGAAAGGTCTGTGGATCTCACCACTTGTGTGCTCAACAAGGTGCTCTCGACCAGCATTATTAATGTAGTCATTATGGCTACAGAAAAGCCTGGAGCTACGGAGCCTGTTTCCAAGATAAGCTTTCCCCTTCCTGTTTTTGAGAAGGGATTTGGTTGTTAGGCTCGGGAGCCGCGGCAGACTGCGGTTCTGGTTTGTTTTCGAGGAATGACTAAGAGAGGAGGAGTTTGTACAGTCTGACTAAATTCTGATGACTTTGTTAGCAACCACATTTCTTTAACTGTACATGAGCTTGCTGAAAGTATGGTTTTAATCTTGCAAAACCCTCCTTGATTTCTGATGGTGCTTCACACACACATCCTGTTATTTTCCCTTTTTAGCATCAGTCCTTCTGTGTTTGACATACAGGCATTTCAGGAATATTTTTAAATGTTTTTTTTTTCCAACTTAGTACACACACTACTTTCAAATATTTTCATTGTTGGCTAACATCTGCAGATTTCTTCTTTTAAGCAAAATCTCTTGACTCGGGTTAGAAACAACATTTTATTTTACCAGATGAGCAGCCAGTCCATTTTAAAAGTGAAATACATTAAATCAGAAAAACAGAAAAACTAATCTGGTAGACATTTTGCTTTCAAGTTATAGCAAGAAATGCAGAGAGAATAATTCCTATCTTGATCAGAATAATGCATATGTGGGATTAAAGACTTGACTGGAGGCTGCATCAGAAAGAAGGCTGTGATTTGAGTCCCCAGAAGCAAAATGAACGAAGGGCACGAAAGCCAGTTTTGGTCACAGTGACAGCTGTCCCTGATTAGCTTCCCTGGTGTGATTTCAGCCACATCCAACCACGACAGCGAATAGTTTCTTGTGTTTGGTCTCCTTCAAGAAACAACAGCATAAGAGAAAAATCTGGATGTGGGGACTGATAGCCAGTGCTGCTGAAAACCTGACAGCGTAAGCCTTATTTCTCCGTTGTGGACCACTCCCGGGTGAAAGCAACACCACCCTTTTACCCAAAACTGTGTTGGGACCGGTTATCTTGTACAGCAGTGNAGACACCCCCCCCCCAAAACTTAGGAAACCATCCACTTTTAAACATAATGCAACCACCAAAGCTTCCATGTATTTTTAAATACAGAGGGGCTTCGTCTTTTGGCCTTTGAACATGTCAGAGCTGTTATTATCTGATTGTTACTCAGCGTCCATCATCACAACGTTTCCAGACTTTAAACAAACACATACCTAGCTAAGCTATTCTGTGAGGTGCTTTGTATGCAAATATTTAATTCCTGAAAGACTGTGGTTTAGTTCGTTCTCCATTTGAAATTGGACGTGGTTACTTTTTGCCTCACTGAAGGGAGGGATTGGATTTTAGGGGGCTGGCAAGTACACAAGGTGCTGTGACCTACACGCCTCAGTGAGGCAAGAGGTGGAAAGGACAAGAAGAATTGTCACTTCTGCTATTTAGGTGAACTGCTTGTATTTGTATTTCTATTACAACTAGTTAGAGCATATCTGATGTAATGTTTTCTTTACACTCTCCTCTCGCCAGCAAGTGCTGTTTTACACTGGAAATGAAACTGCCCGTTTGTATTGACTAATGTCTTGTGTTACATACAGCCACCTGTGAGGAAGATCTGCTTTGTTTGCCAGTAAAGGTTTGTAGTCTGTAGCTGCTCCTCCTGGATACTTCCATCTTCTTCTTCCAGGGGACTGGATGATGGGATCTAACCTTTGGCAGCAGTGGTGGCAGGTCTCTGGGTCAGGAGGAAAGTGGGACTGGTGCTTGCACTTCCACCCTTCTGAAGCAGATAGCATCCCGTCCCATTAGTTCCAAGACCCTCCTTGAAGAGACACCTCCAAGCAGGGGAAATCCCATCAGTGTATCCATGTGCCAAACTATCAACAAGCTAGGAAAAAAGCATAACGGAGCTGCAAAGCTGAGATTACTGTTGTTGGAGAAAGACCTGCAAATACTGATGGAAATGTTTTATGGTTCTCTTTTCTGCTTTTTTTATTTCTGGTGTGTGTGTCTCCCAGCATGCAATACTTACAGCCTATAATTAAACCAGCTTGCTGCTATTTGCATTTTTCATGAAAGGAGCCTCTTCTAACATACCACTCTTAAATCCCCTATTTGATATCAAGTGAAATTTCATTTCAAGGCGCTCTTTTTTTTTATCATTTAAATCTTAGTGGCTTTTTAGCCTAAATCTATCTCTGCTTCTTTCTGAGCATGTGCCTCTCCCTCCTCCTCCTCTCTGTCTCTCTTCCTCATTATTTGTTCACCTTTAAGCCATTCCAAAGCTATTGGAAAGACAGATTGCAAAGACAGAAGCCTGAATTTTGCTATTATGCTCAACAACTCTGGCACGAGTTCCTGCACATTCCTATGAAAAATGTCAGTGGCCAAAAACCCAGTGAAGGAAAAATGGAACCTCAGGCTGCTTTATTAGTTAAATAGTTCTGTATGGCTCTATCTGCACATGGGAGTTGTGTTCATGGATTTAGATGAACAGTGGAAGAACGGTGCTGGGCACAATATTCTTTCGATGTGCTGAATTTAAGGGCATAAAAATTAAAATATTGTGCATATACTAAGTGCTGGGTACTTTGTGCAATACAACTGAGCAAGGCATCCCTCAGAAAAATAAAAGCTAGCAGAAAAGGATGTCTAGCAAGTGGAATTTTCTGTTGATTCTCTCATTCCCCTTCCCATCTTTCTTCTTCCTGACAGAAACAGATGGAATTTTATTTTGTCGCAATTACTATGAACTGCGACTAACAACTCCTAAATTGGTAGTGAGGAGGTGGAAAGGTGTGGGGAAAAAAATAAAAAACATGCAAACCCTCTGTAACAGTCGGAATAGTGGAATGTGGAAATAAACCTTGTCATATGAATTACCCAAGACTGGCCTGTGGCTTGTGGATTATACTCAGTAGGCAATGAACCATCAGCTCTTCAAGTATTGTGTGTACATTAAACAATAGCACAATTCTGTCAGCCTCCTACTGATGATTAGACCTCCCAAACTATTATGAAAGAGGAGCACTGTGTTATTTCTGTAGTGTCGAGGCTTACAGAGGTGGGTTTTTTCAGCTTTAAAATTGGTGTTTAAGCATGGCCCATATGAAAGCCATTGACTTTCTTAAAACATTTCATTTAGGTTCCTCTTTGCTCTGTTTCCTCTTTTCCCAAACTCTTTTATCTTTTTTTTTTTGTGTGTGTGACCATTATCTCACTGCATTTTTTAATCACGAGGGAAGGCACAATGGTAATAAACTCAGTTTAAAATCTACTGCAGCTAGCATTGGACATCTGAGAAAGCAGTCACCTGACTTTCTACTAGGTTGGTTCTGGAGATAGTTTGGATGTGCCCCAGGTACTGGCCTTGAAGTGATTGTCTGACACACAGGAAGTCACACAAGGACTTTCTGTGCTACAGCTATCCTTACTTTTGAGAATGAAGACTTTCTAAATTGAGCAGGTTAAGTAACTTTTCATTCAATTTCATTCCTGAGGAGGATCCCAGTGTCGATTTCCATTCAGGCAGGACCTGACCCTACAGTGGGGAATGGACACCACACAAGCCAGACCGGGAATTGTCCTTCATCAGGAACAGAGTGAGGACATCCCCTCAGGTGAAGAGCAGTAAAGGAAGAGAGTTTGTGTGAGGGAGAGAAAAAAAACCAAGCATTATAAAAAATAATCTCAGTGAATGGCACAGGCAGGGAGGGCCAGAAAATATACCGAGGAAATATAAATCATGGACTAACTTACCTGGTTATTATGAGAAGCCAAACGTCACATCAGACCTCTTCCTTTTCTGTGGTTTAATTTGGTCTTGGATGAAGATGTTTAGGATGTTCTGGATTTCCTAATTCCAACCCTGGACTGTTACCACTGTGACAGCAAGACAAGGCAGCAGTGCCAATGCTGGTACCTGCTGTCATGTCTCACTCAAAGAGAAGTGCCTCCTTTTCTGACAAAACCACTATGACCTTGAGTGCAGGGTCCTCACCAACTGTCTTTCCCTCTCCATGTGCTCATTTTCAGAAGGACTGGGTAGGGGACCTGACCTCAGCACAGTTTTGGCATTGATCCAGAACCAAGATCATGGTGGTCCTATATACTGACTGCGTGTTGCTCTCAGATCAGTAAATTAATTTGGGTGTGATGGACTTTGCAATTGATATCAATACAGTTGATCATGACCTATTATTTCAAAAGCTGGAAGTCTCTGCATTGTTGGTAGTGCTTGTACCAAACATAGCCCTCTCTAGAATTGATTATCAATGCCAAGTGACCAGGTTTGCTGCCCTAGGTCAGACATATGTGTGTCCCTTACTCTCTGCACCCACACATACATGATTCAGGCTACCTGACACTTATCTTGGTCTGCAGAGTAGAGCAATAGCCCCAGAAGTTGTTTGTGATTCCTTCTCATCATTGAGGAAGCTGAAATACAGAGGTTGCTGATGGTTACACACCATAAGCCTAAGTACAGCTTCTGCGAAGATGACTGTGAAGCATGGGATAAGATATGTTGAGTTCAATAAAATTATTCAGCTTCATATTTTCTGCCAAGCAGACCCTGAAAATTCTGGGAGGAATGCCAGAGGGATGCTGATAGATGAGTATTTCTGAGCTATCTTGTCCTTGACTGCAAGAAAACAGAAGTGTTGTTGGATCAGGATATTTTTTATGGCGCCAATCTCTCTTTGTTTGGATTTTGTTCACGTGGATTCATGTTAAGTACTGGGTCAAAAATCTTAAGAGTCATTTTTGTTGACAGCCTTCTCATGGAAAACCACAGGTCAGATTAAGTAAGCTTTTATCTATGCAGTTTGCATAGATTGCACCTTAATTAGTTCATGGTTACCTCATACCAGTACCACTGAATCATCAAGGATGGAAAAGACCTTCCAGATCATCCAGTCCAACAATCAGCCCTACACCACTGTAACCTCCAAACCATCTCCCAAAATGTCACATCTACCTGTTTGTTTTTTTTTAACAGATCCAGGGAAGCCTGTTACAATGCTTCACCACTCTTTTGGTGAAGAAATCTTTCCTGATATCCAATCTGAACCTCCCCTGGCCATCACATGCATCTTCCTGGGTGTCTAGGTCTCCGTTGTTTTGCTGATTATGGAATCATAGAATGGTTTGGGTTGGAAGGGACATCAAAGCCCATCTAGTTCCACCCCCCTGCCATGGGCAGGGACACTCTCCATGAGCCTTGGTTGCCCAAAGCCCCATACAACTTGGCCTTGGACACTGCCAGGGACGGGGCAGGCACAGCTTCCTGGGCAGCCTGTGCCAGGCCCTCACCCCCCTCACAGGGAAGAACTTCTTCCTAAGATCCAATCTAAATCTGCTGTCTTTCAGCTTTAGGCCATTGCCCCTTGTCCTGTTACTACTGTTCACTCCCTGGTGAACAGACCGTCTCCCACTTAAATGTGGGACCCTTTAAGTATTGGTAGGCCATAATAAGGTCTCCCTGGAGTCTTCTTCTCTCCAGGATGAACAAGCTCAACACTCTCAGCAGAGGTTGTATACTGGTTTCATTGCATCCAGTACATTCAAAGTGCTTAGTATTCCTGGGAACAGGATCAGCCTGATGCCCATTCTGTACATTGCAGGTTCATTTCGTGGAAGATCCAGCTTCAACTTGCCTTAGTGTATACAGCTGTGAAAGGTTTGATCCAAGTCATATCTGAAACCTCCTTCTTGAGCATTTTCTTACCAGGATTCTGCTCTTTATGTTGTCTTGTATTTGGGACTTTGCATCTGTGCCTAAAATCTATTGAAATTTTTGCCATGATGACTCCTTTATGTGGAACTGGCCTCTGCAATACAGCTTGCATGATTCTCCCAGCTATTTTTCTTTACAAAAAATATTTAAAATTACAGCCATACTTGCATTACGATTGTTTGAATTACAATCTTTGCTTCTGTTAACCTTGATGAGGTTAGAATCTTTCTAAATAATGATCTATTTTGCCAAGCCTTTTCAGCACCTTAAGATCCTACTGTTATTATTGTCTTTGTTCTCATTGTTGCCAATGCCATTGTTATTGTTGTTGTTATTATTATTCTGTTCTAGAGTTTCCATTTCTGTTCAGCACAACCAGTACAAAGAAATTTTAATTTTAAGTCTGCCATTCTCTTCTGACATTGTAACACAACAAATTCTTTCTATTTGACTTCAGTATCTTACACTGATTGATGTTCTTGGTGGTGCTCTCTTCTGTGCCTTAATTCTCACAGTTGTAACTGCACCTTTGATGGAACACAAATGTCACATGAGCTTCTTCTACTCCAGTGGGGTTTTGCAGTGATGCAGAAAAAGTCTAAAAGTTGCTAAAGAAAGATTGTCCAAAATGCTATATATATTTTAGTTAAGTTTTGAAGCATTTTCCCATTTTTGATCCCTGTGAGAACTAAAGGAGCCAAATAAAATAAAAAGCATTTTATTTTTTAATATGAACAGAGGGACTAAAGTATGCAGAAGATGCTGAACATGTAGGAGTCAATTGGTCAGCAGTAATAATTGTCCCACTTTATCTGCACAATGCTGGAGTTAACGCTAAGAATCCCCCATTATATACAACATCAACAGTTATAAACAGATATGTTTGTCTGGGGTTTGCTGATTTATTTGAATGTGCTGAGGATGATGCTCTGAGTTGAAAGAAGCCCATTTGCTTAGCAACAGCTTCAGAAATGGAGCCACCACTGAAGGACAGAGCCAAACATAAGGTACCATCTTCTGCTAAGACTCTGGTGATGGCGGCTGAAAAGCCCATGTAGGGCGGACATCCACGTAGGGGACAGCACAGGAAGCACTGGTAGGTGATAGAGCCAGGAGGCCTTATCAAGTTGCTTTTGGGAAAGGTGAGCTTAGAACCATGGAGGAGACATGCTTCCTCCTGTTTGACTGCTCCCATGTTTGGGGTGACAGGTCTATATGAAGGGCCCCTGTAAACCATACCAGAGATAACACCAAAAAAAAAAAAAAAAGCTCATGTAATCAATAACTGATGCAATTAGCATTCTTCCTAGTGGGAAAACCCTGTAAAGCCCCACATACTGGCTAGCCTTCTGATTTAAGGGACAGTAGAAAATTTTTTCAACTCAAGTGCAGCTCATCATTGTACATTGTAGAATATCTAAGGAATCCATGAAGTGCTTGATATATAGTGAAATCTTCTGTGGCACACGGGCTTCAAATGCAGCTAAAGGAAAAAAAATAAACAAAAAAACCAAACCAAAACCAACCAACCAACCAAACAAAAAAACCCCCAAAAAACCCAAACAAAAAAACAACTCCAAAACACACATGTATAAATCTGTCTTTTTTATGGGTTTGCTTATACTCAGACTGAAGGTAGACTGAAGGTGGGGTCATCAGGACCTGCAACATCATGCATGTCAGGGCTGATATTACGTGGGAGTTGTTCAGAGCAACGTGATTCAGATTCAGTGTTATTTGAGGCCGTGTTACCCCAGCCCTGACTCACTACAGAGAGAAAATTAATTTGGGATGGATCCTATTATTCTCCCTGTGAAGGCATCTTTGTTGAAATATGTGTGTCTTTTTTGATCAAATTCAGTACCTGATTTTCAATGCAGCCCTAATTTACTGCTTTTTTCTTTCTCCTTTTCTTTTCATTTTTAAGATGTGCTAAGCTAGAGTGATGGCTTCCGAAAGCTGCAGAATGAAAACAGCGGTTCCTCTCAATTCTGCTCAGTCTGCTGCTTCTTCCTGCTGCTGCAACAGACACCATCTCACAATGGCTTGTACCCCGATCTTCAGGTTAAGTGTTTGCTTTCCCTTTTCCTGCGTAGCTACTCTGGCCCTTTGGAGTAAGGCAATTTTTTGTCCTCCTCCTATATTTTCTTTAGATCATTGTTTCCTAAAGCTACTGAAGCACTGAAAATGCACACAAAAATATTCTCTGTTTTTTATTAAAGCACAGTACATGACTTTAATTATAACTAAAAGAAGATAAACCATCACTTCTTTGTGTCATCTCTGTGCAGTAGTCATTTCTCCAAATGTCATTTCTCAGGCATCTTGTAATGTCAAGTTATTAAATGTGGCTCAACAAAGGATTCTAGGGCACCATTTTGCAAAAGATGTTGCATTACTGAGTTAACATCAAGAAACATAAAAAATAAAGGTTCCTGACTTTGTATATTATAATAAATTGAGTTTATAGTTTCTTCAGTGGTAAAAATTTTCTATCTTCAAAAGAAGTTTCTTGTGACGAAGGATGGGATAGATGTGACACGGATGGGGACGGCGCCATGGCACTACTGTTTTCCCATCCCATGATCTCACAATCACTACGTGGTCACTATAGCTCTCTGTCCTTCAGAATCTTTCCCTTATCTATAATTATATTTTCCCATAGATATAATATTTATTATTATAGATATTTTCCCATATCTACAATGGCTCAGACGAGAAAAGTCAACCAGATAAATCATAGCCAGATCTATTCCATGGTGGTATCTTTTCCACTGGAAGCATAAGACACCCTAAAACGGGGGCTTAGATCCACAAGAAAAATTGATGACAGTCCCTGTGATTTCAATGAGCTAATCTCTCGGTACACTTACATGACATGTGGGATTTTATACATGTATTGATGGGACAGCTTTCAGCCAAATGTTATGAATTGAGAGGCTGATGAAACTCATTCTGCTGCTGTGATGTGTCTGACCAGGGCACCACCACAGCTGGCTGGCCAAAGTCAAAAGAGTGGCAGTGGCAGGCAGCATGAATACAGCAACAGTGGCACGAACGGCAACGGTTCGCTGTGAACACAGGTCAGTGGCATAGAAGGGCCCTATTCCACTGGCAGCATGCCAGTTTCTAAAGGAAAAACAAACCAAAAAGTGGGGTGTTTTTTTTAACCTGCAAATGATTTAGGTGATCATACACTCTCAGTAGTTATCACAGGGCTGGTGGCAGGGGGCTGCGGAGAAGTGGAGAATTTTGTGAAAACTTTTGGAAATCCGAAATAGCTAAATTTTTCATTGTACAAAGTAGATGCAAGTAGGATGGCATTAGGATTTTTCTTTGTTTTCAAGAGCAGTTTCCACCAGAAAGATATTTTTAGCCCAACTAAGAGAGGAAAAAAAAGCCCTTCAAACAATGTCCATCCATGCAATGGTATGACATTGTCCAAGTAATCCATGCCTTGTCAGTGTTTTACTATGACTTCTTCTTCACTTGTGACAGTGAGTAAAAAGGTATTTGTCTCGTGCAAATAGAAAGACATTTGAGTACTTAAGTACAACTTTGAGAGAAAAAAAAATATTTGCTGGAGACAAACAACTGTTTTGTGACAGAACTATTTCAGGTGAAAAGAATGTAAAATTCTAAGCAATGTGTCTGTGGCGTATAAATAAATGCCCTGTAATTGTCTTTGCTAAAAGTGGAGGTAATGGTGTTGAAACAATAGATTCCATTGAAAAATGAAATCCTGTAAAGTGATAAATGTGTAAGGTCAACTGAACTATTTGAAGGTAAATTGTTTTTCTTTCCTTAGCTACTGGCATCTTTAGTCTGAGAAAGAAGACTTCTAGAAATTAACTCTGTGTGTTCCTCAGAGGTAGGGGAAGACCTACACCAGCTATAGGATCACACCTGGCACTTCACTTTGTGGGAACCCCTTTGGTACGCTGCCTCTTGACTGGATGAGACAATTCCTAGCACAAAAACGTTTAAACTGTGTTCAGACACGTTCAGCTCCTGCTAAGACAGTTTCATGCAGATGGCTGGCAAGACTGATGAGACCAAAGCTTTTCTGACCAGCTTGCAGCCAAGGGGCTAATACTTCACATTCCTTCTAAGAGGTTGGGGTCCTTTCAACAGGCAAGGGGCAAAATTCCTCTGCAGTAAACAAAGAAGTGCCAGTGAGCCCAAATTGTGGCTGGAGGTCCTGTCTGGAGAGCTCTGACCGGTAAGCAGGTAGTTACAAACTGGGTACTCTCTGCTTACACTGCATTCATGCCATACTTCTTCCCTTTCTCAGCTTCACCTTCCAGTCATTCCCAATTCCGACCTGTTCCAGCTCCTTCCAGTTTTATATATACTTTATCTATAAAGTACATACGTGTATCTGATATGTATGTATCTATACCACACTGATGCTGTCCCAGGCAGTACTGGTATCTTCTTGTAAATAATTCTCCACCCAACCACATGAATCAGTGGATGAGCTGAAGATCCTTGTTGTATGTACAGAGACATTCTGCTTGTGATAGTAAGACCAACCTCTGCACCAACAACCGGGTATGGGAACAGGCAGCTTCACTTGAAAAAGTTTTTGGCTTGGTCTTTGTGCTCCTGCCCTCATTTACTTTGAACACATGAGATTTTTTCCATTAGAGCTTATTTTATGAAGTTATTTTGGGAATAACTTCCCAAACAACTGAGTAAGAATAAAGACATGGCAATGAAAGAAAAAGCTGTTAATGCCAAGTGCGTAGGAACTTAGGCTCTCGAAAAAGAACTACTGAAAAGGAAAAACGCTATGACCTGATAATTCAGGTATCTGATATCTTAGTTCTTATGCAACTCATTTTCTGTACATCCCTGGTGCTTCAATTAGAAATATGATTCTCCTTCCTTGCCTCCCGTTCAGCTGGTATTTTGATCATGACAGTTTTTCCTCTTTAAGGACAAAGGAATTTTTTTACTTTATAAGACCAGAAGTTTGTGCAGCCCCATGACTTTTCTCTGACAATGATTACTCGACTGACTGCAAAAAGCTACAATTTATTGTTACAGGCAACAATAGAGAGTTGTCCTTCTTAGCCTTAGCAACTGTCACCCACAAAAGAAAAACCTGAAGGGGTGCTCCCTACTGAAAGTTATTTTATTATCATCATAGGATGGTCAGGCTAATTTTAACCTACACGGGTTTATTTGTGATACTCTCCTATCCTGGATAGCAATGTTATACTGTGGTAAGGGGTTGTAGGGATGACTCTGCTTTGACTCTTCATGTTTTCTGATATTCAAGTTCAGCATATGGTCTTATGCTTGGAATAAAAGACTATATGAGTTTACATTCTTTGTATTTTTTCTGTTTTTAAAAAATATTTTTATTATCCCTCATTCATCTGTAAATGATGTGTACAGTCTCTCATTTTATAAAAGTCCCAAGAGAATATCTAATTTGTTTCATCATCTGTTTTTGAAATCATTTTATTTGCATTGTTTTGAGATGAGAGAATAAAACTAAACACAACAGAAAAGAGACCTCTAATTTAAATAATACTTGTATACTGTCAGTGTTATTTTCAGCATTGCTTACAGGTCTTTCTGATAATGTTCCTTTTCTGCAGACACTTCCAAAGTGGGGTAGGATTTGCCTCAGGGAGCACTGGCATCTTTGACCCTTTGTTGAGAAATGTTTTAAAAAAATACCCTAGGCAGAGAAATATTTTGGTTACAGGTTCCTGAGAAGTAATGTCTTTGTTTGACCTACAAGCAGTGAGCGTGTAGTATTTTAGCAGATCCACCATTTATTTCAAAACCCTCTGAATGTCCCATTTAACCCTGAGGACTTGTCCTTCACTTTATCCTGCTGTTTCAACACCTCTCCCTCTGATTCCTCCATCATCACCTTTACTACTTGGAGGTAGAACTGAAACGGTGTTGGGCTATTCCCACATTTTCTTATTGTTTCTACCTTAACTTTGCTCATATTCTCATATTTTTAACAAAGAAAATTTACACAATCCTTTTTAAAAATACATAACATGAGGGAAAATCTTGTTGAAATAGAAAGCTAGCTAAAGTTGTTGAAATGCTTCATTTTCTTCACCCAGATACTGAGAGCTGGAGGTAAGGTGGTGTATACATGAGAATGGGAAAACAGTTTATTTTTGTACCTTTGTAAGAAATACTCCAACTGCCACCACTTCATTTCTTACGCCAACAAATTGAACTACATATTTGTTCAAAGTATTCAACTGTAATGTTTTGACACAGAGAAAAGAAAAACCCATTACCTCTATGTACTGCTGATTTGGGGCTGTCTTATTAATTCAAACAGTTGCCTTGGGAAAAATAATCCTTACTTATGAATATTAATAAGAGCACTCCATTTGGCACTATTCTGCTCCGCAGCTTGAGATGTTCCCCGTCCCTCCCTCACTCGGTCTCATCGCTGCGCAGATGAAGTGCAGCCCCAAAGGAGGACAGTGATGGGTGGCAGGAGATCATCACTCTTATCTTGGGAAAAAGAGATGCTGACAGCTGCTCCTCCTGCTCCTGGCCCTTGTCCTACACCCTGTCCCCAGCCAACTGCCCTTCCACTCTCCCTCCATGCACTCCAGCACCAAGGACCTTCTGCACTTGGTGGGACTGTTCCCAGAAAGCTGGGGAAGGCTGTGCCTGGCAGAGACCACCACACACCACTGGCACCCATGGCTCTCCAAATGTGGGTACTAAGTGCCCTCATGGGAAGGAGCATCTATTCCTAATAAAGCCAAATAAAGTAAACTACAAATAAATTAATAAAGAAATTATTCAAGTGATGATGAAATAAACCAGTACCTTATGCATTCTATTTTAAACAAGCTATTCTGTTTACAAAGAGCAATGTTTTAAGGAAAGCAGAATTCACTGGCGTTTGCGAGCTTGAGTGTCGAGAGCAGCAAGCAAACTGTTTCCATTGTCATTTGAAAACACAGTGCTGACAGATCTCTAACTTGAGGGTACCAGTGAACAGGATTAACCACTTTGGTATCTCAGGTTTCATTTCACTGAAATGGAGATAAGTGCTGCTCATGTGAAGAATGGCATTTGTCATATTATTCATGCCTGCGGTGGCCTCTCAGGGTGTACGTGGTCAGTCACATCTTGCCAAACAATGCAAGACTTGAAACAAAACCTTCAAGAGGGCTTTAATGGTGTTAATATCAGTTAATTCTTCTCTTGGTCTGAGGGTACTAACTGACAGAGATAGCAGCCCATCTCAAACGCCCCAACACTCAAGGCTTCAAGAAAAGTGCAACTTTGTGGTTATTCATACACAGCACATTTATTTAACAGTAATTCTTACACTGCACTCCCTCACCACCTGCATTTCATCCAAGGCACATCCACTGTGGTGTATAGTGTGAGCAGGATATGCACCACAGTAATTTAGGGGCCTGATTTATTTAATGGCGAATTCAGGATTCCATCGCCAACCAGAGTGGCTCCTTCCCCTGGCTCCCCCACAGGTCGCAGCTGCTGCCCTGCCTTGAAGGCAGCCCAGGCAGTGGCCAGCTTGTGCTTATGACTAGATCCTCCTCTCCCGCTTGCCAGCTGGGGTCCCCCATGCTCCCTCGCCTGGCATCTCGGTCCCCTTCTGCCCGCCTCCCAGCGCCAGCAGAGCTGAGGAGCCACAGGAGGCTGTCGACAGGTGCCGGCGGGACACAGAGACAAAAGAAAACATCAGGGAGATATCAATAGCAACTGGCAGAAATGGTTGGTACAGCGGCATCACAGCAACTTACTGGATTTGGAAGCTGTGGGGTCATGAGATCCAAAGGCTGCATACAAGAGAAATTCACCCCTCACATGTACCTGTACGTTCGTGCCAGACTGCCGAAAAATATTAGGAGACAAAAGGGCACTTGCTTAAATTTGTTCATTTTCTCAAAGCCTAAAGCTGGAAAAGCTGGATTTTAATTTTTGTTAGCCATCCAGAGAGCTGTCAATCCTTGCCAGACTGACTTCCCCACCGAATGCCTAGGACTGAGGTGGGCAGCGATCCCCTGGGAAGCTGGACACAAACAGCGCTAACACCCACCACAGAATTCAAAAGCAGGGATTATTAGCACTTCATTTCAGTTTCTCTCTCTCTCCTAGCGAAGAGGGTGCTCTCTTTTACTTGAATTTCCTTTTCAATTTCAAAGACCACCCAAAGGAGAAATGTTAGTCTAACAAAGAAAAGGAAAGTTTGCTTTTGTTTCCCAAAGTGTGAACCTGGAGCCAGAACCCTTCCTCTATGGTAGCTAAAAAGTTCTGCCATTCATTGCCCTCCCATTGGATGATGCCTGCAGTACCCCTTCAAGACATTGATTCTTACCCAGACATGCAGAGGAACCAGCTGCGTTAAGATAAAAAGGGGTAAGTTATGACACCTCCCATGCTGTCTTGTGGATCACCTCAACTGATGGAGAACAATTAGTCATGAATTTAAACTGCTGCAAAATTAATCAGAATTTGGGTCAAGCACATTTCTAAAATATTTGTTGATGCATCAGGATTGGTGACTTGGGATGCTTATTACACACCCCCCTTTTTTGCACTTGCCCCTTAATACAAATCACTGATCTGTATTATTGTCGCTCAGAAGTTTTCCCACCTGCTGCTGCTTTATTTCAAAGAAAATGTTTATGTCCATTCCTTAAAATGTCTTCTCCCATTTTATTTATATGTTTTAGACTTGTTGGAAAGCTTCCTACTACACTTTCACAAGCAGTTCTGTTTCACTGAAATTGTCTCCAGTAAAGGGATGATTTTTCTAGATCCAAACAAACAAAAAAACCCCAAACTAAGGTTGGATATTTGAACTCTTAAAATAGGATTTTTAGAGCTGAAAGTTCTGAAAATATTTGATTCACAACATTTTGATTCAAATGCAATGCCATATATGTGAAAACAAATGAAAGCGAGAGTGAAAACGGCGTATATAGAAACACTGAAACAAACACTGAAACAATTTTACTCAGTCAGCTTATGAACATGTTCAGGATTTTGTTATTTCAGCTATGCAAAAAATACAGTGAAAATGGAAAATTCATAGGGAAGGAAAAACAATTTTTGGTCCAGCCCAGCATATTATTTATTCAGCCAAGAGGCAGCCCAAAGCTCCAGAGAACGTGACAGACGTCAGGAAAAGCGCTCCCTCATCACTTCAAATTTTATCTACTTTTAAGTTCCACACTTCCCCCATGAATCAATTTCTAATTAATACAGCAAAATGTTTTGATAAGTTTTGTCGCTGATACTCTGTGCTTATTTCTGTGAGCTTTCTGTTCCTCAGAGAAGTTATTGTCAGGTTTGCAGCCCTGAAACCTGAAAATGAAAACAACATAACTCCTTTTCTTTCAGTGTTATCTGTTCCTACTTGCACATCTAAATACCTTATTTATACACTGCAACATGATAGCATTAAGTGAAACTGCCTTAGAACATCTGAATATTTTTACTTAATATAGTCAACAGTGACTATAAAGTGTTCTTTACACTTGTCATCTGTAATTATTCCTGTTCTTAATCTACACAGTTAAAAAATTGTGAAGGAGGTGATGGCATTTCCTGCAAGCAATCAAGAAAAAAGAAAATAAAAGGTTATTAAAAGAATGCATCATTGTCACACCTCAGGCCTGGAAGGCCTTCTGAGGCCATTCTGGAACAGGTAAACTTCATTCTTGGGAAAGAATGAAACGTTAACTTGCCATCAGATAAAAATCTACAATTTCTGTTGAACTCATGTAACCGAGAGTAGAGGGCAGACCGATTTGTGCATTTTTTTTCAGCTCGCTTTGGGTAGCAAAACTCTGCATCCTCTTATGTATCTATAATATAATTAGTTACACAGCAAAATTATATTATGACAGCTTGAAAGAAGGACTCAGAACATAGGAAGGCAGTTTAAAGTTCTTACTGAAACAACTTATTTTGGGAAGCCAGCAGGATACTCGATGCAGAAGCAATAAAATCTTTTCCCTGAGGAAGATGATGCTTTCCAATGGCCTTAAAGAAGGCTTACATAAATTAAATTGTCTTGCTGGCAGGAACCATGGAAGGTGACCAATTCCACTCTCTCTGCCTGAGGGCCAGACTACCTGTGGTAGCTCTGCCCAAAGGTGCCCAAGTCTTCCTAAAGAGCCTGAAGTTGGAGGGTGCACAACCACCCAGCCAGCCTTCCTCCCCACACTCATCATTTCTATTTTCTAATCTTTCTTGCTGTGTTTTGAACCTGTTCTCCCTTGACTCATCCGCTATGGAACCAGAGGGCAAATTCACCCTTTTCTCTCCCTCTCACCCTATATATATATATATTTGACATACATCCATATCTGTATTGAACAGTTATGTATGGTACTTTCTCTTCTCCTCTGACCTAAATCCCTGTTGATTTTTTTTTTGTTTTTTTTTTAGAATTTCCTTACAGGATATAATTTAGATACCCGATCATTCAGATTGGTCTTTTCTTCTTTTTTTTTCTCTCTTCATGGGCTACATATTTACCGAAGCCAGACAGACCACAGCTACTGCGTTTTCCCAGAGCCAGGTAAATCAGGCCATCTCACAGTCTGTGCTTCTCCCTCTACTGTTTCATGTGGTTTGACTTTCTCAGCGCAGTGCTCGGACATTGTCACTTTTGCACAGAGTGGGATTCACACAAGCACAGATCTTTCTCTCTTTTTCACATAACTGCAGCTTCTTTTATTCCTTTCCATGCAGAACCCCCAGTAGTTGCCCCTTTCCTATTTGTACAGCTGATTTTACCTGCCTCTGCCCAGCAGTGTGTGTATATCCCTGTTGAATAGGACCTTCCTTCTTTTTGACCCCATCTTTGGGGTGTAAAAATCCTTCTAAATACTACATCTGTCCTCCAGAGTGCTACAGCCTCACAGTTTGGTATAATCTGCAGTTATGTAAACACACATTCTGAACCATCACAGTGTTCATTAACATCTTTGTGACAACAAGATGCTTGTACCAGCTCCCAAAATACCTTCATCTACATCGCTTCCCTTGTTCGCTTAAAGAGTATAATATGAAACCGTGTAAAAAAATCTTACTAAAGTGACATTCGACATGACATCCAATGTTTCGCTTCCACAGATGATTCCCCTTTCTTTGTTGCCAAAGATATTAGATTTGTTTGACAAGTTCTGTTCTTGACAAAGCTGTATTGGCTACGACTTGCTTAAAAATAGGCTGTTTACTTGCTCACTTGCTCCTATTTTTTTCTGGGCACTGAAATTAAATCCCTTCCTAGTTCTTTCTTTCCTTTCAGCAATAATGTTTGTCCCATTCCATTCCATTCCATTCCATTCCATTCCATTCCATTCCATTCCATACTATGCCTCCACTATAAATTTTCATGATAACCACTAGTAGCGGTGAATTTTGTATGAATGGTTTCTCACTTGTCCTTTGATTTCAAAATCCGAAATCCATTTGTTTTCCCAAATATCAATATTGCCTGATACTAAAAAAAACAATCAGAATTAGATGCAAAAAAAAAAAAAAGTTTGGCTTTCTCGGTGCTGTCAAAAGCTTTCCAGTTCTGTTTGGTACTGGAGCAATCATTTGCTTGATTCTTTTCCATTTCTGGTATTAAAATAATTTCATGTAACTCCTGATGTCCCTTGCTAGTTGCCGCCTTCATTTTCTGATTTTCACCCCTGCATGATCAGGCTACCCTTTTGGAGCTCTCCCAAGCAATACGACCCAGCTTCTCTTACCTGCACGCTTCTTTCACATCTGAGGTTCACAAAGGTTTTGTGACAGCCAGGCTGATCTCTAATCATGCCACTTACCTCTTCTGCATGGATAGTTCACTTACTTACGCTCTTTATGTTATCTAAGGAGCTGCCAGCTCCCTTAAACATCTTTTTCATCTCTCAGAACATCATATTAACTGGTTGTACGAATTCATTGGAGTCTACCTCCACAGAAGCACAGAATTGTTTAGGTTGGAAAAGACCTTTAAGATCATCAAGACCAGCCACTAACATGGCTCTGCCAAGCCCACCACTAAACCATGTCCCTCAGCACCACAGCTACACGTCTTTTAAATGCCTCCAGGGATAGAGACTCAACCAGTTCCACAGGGAACCTTTTGCACCTTGTTTTTATGTGGATGTTGTTATTTCTTTCCAAAACTAAAAACTGTGATGGCAATGGGTACACACACATACTCATGTATGTATACATACATGCATGCATACATATAGATACACATGTTTATCTCTCTGTGAAGAACATTGAGAACTTCAGAAATGGAGTGGCTTTTCTGACCCAAATAATTCCATTTAATACTTATAAAAGGCAATGCAATATGCTGCATGAGTCACCAGAAAAACATCTCATAATTCTGTTGGAAAGTGGAAGCAGGCAGGACTCCTTACTCATTTTCTAATAATCCCGCAAATAAACTGCTCTACATCAGCTACAGCTCACAGGTGGAAGGACACATGTGAAGGCACTGTGTGACTGTGGACACATTTGTCTCCTGGATTAGACAAGAATGTTAAAAGTATTCTTCTCTTCTGCTCTCATTACTGGTGATGCATCTGTGATCTTGAAGACATTTATTCTTATGTCCAATGTTTCCTTTCAGCTTCATCACACCAGAGTCTAAGGAGAGGGACTAAAGCTGGCTGGGCTTCTGGATTTCAGTCTCATGGGAAAATTACGAGCAGGTGGAGGACTGCACCAGTCCATGTTTGGCAGGATCTGCAACAAGAGCCATAGAAATCAATGGTATGGTGTCCCACTGGCTCTCAGGGAATTAGTTCTTCAGATGTTATATATCTAGCACTGGCTCGGGGTTAAAGGACACCTTTAAAATATGTTTTTTCTCTACATATCATGAGGACTTATTCCTGACACTTGGCACGTTTATATATCCATCTCTGTAATGATCTCTCATTTTCCTGCAAATGTTCAGTGTCACAGAAAGGGGGAAATACTCCAAACTAAGCAGCATCAATCTGCATTGGTTCTGAGTACACCATACTTGGCTAATAAAGACTTTTTGTAAGCATATTTCAATACATCAGTATTTGTCTTTATCTCATATATTTTTAATTGCTTGAATTAGCATATTTTTACTTGTCTCTGTCATGTTGTGTATAAACTTTAAGTAGTTATAATTTAGGGCAAGGACTTGTTTTCCTTGATTCTGAAGAACCATTTACTGTGGATGAGGGTGCCTAAAATAAATTTTCAGCTGTAACTCGCAACAAAGGCATGATACTGAAATGGGCTGTAAGAATTTCACTTTGAAATAGAAGATTTTGAGTTCCTGCCTTCCTTTTCCTTCCTTCCCCTTCCTTTTCCTTCCTTCCCCTTCCTTTTCCTTCCTTCCCCTTCCTTTTCCTTCCTTCCTTCCTTCCTTCCTTCCTTCCTTCCTTCCTTCCTTCCTTC
>VXBZ01011683.1:915364-960282 GCA_013399135.1 Heliornis fulica | reverse complement strand
AGACCCGCCGCGCTGGAGGCGGCAGCGGGTCTGGCTGGGTCAGTCCCCGGGCTCGGGCGCCACATCCCGGCCTCGGAGCTGCCCGCTCCCCTCCTTGGCGGGCTGAGCTCGCAGTGCGCCGGGCCCTGCCGCCCTAATCCCGGGAGAACCGGCTGATGGCTGGGGCAAGGGCTCAGCTGCGAGGGCGGCGCGGCGGGAACAGCTCCCCGGGCGAGAGGAGCTCTGCCTCCCAACAAAGCTCCGCTGAGCAGCGGGGTGTCGCGGCTCCCGGGCAGCCGGAGTCCCGGTAAGCAGGGCCGGCCATGGGGGCGTCGCTGCCCTGAGCCGGAGGCAGCTCACCCCGCCGGTGGTGCCTCCGTGGCGGGGGCGCGGCCGGGACCGNGGACCGCGGGAGGACCCGCCTCCCCCCGGCGGCGGCTCCGCGCCCTGACCGCCCGCCGCCCCAGTCCTCTTGCTGGCCGGGCCGGGTCCCGCTCCTCGCCGCCGCCTGGCCACCGCTGTGGCTGGCGAGTTCCTGGGAAACGTGCGGGTCGTTGAGGTGAAGAAATGGGTACGTGTTAAAAATGTCCGACGCGGAGCGTGCCCCTGTGTGTGGTGAGGGGGTTGTGGTGCTGCTGGGAGACTGCACAGCGACAGGGTGGCCGGTTGCGGGGCACTTGGCTTGCAATGTGCTGGGTGTCTTTTCACTTAAGCTGCGTTTATGACACACGCTGGTTGCCGACTTAGGGGAGGAGGTATCTTGCATGGTGAATCGCCTTCTCCGCAGATGTGTGATAGTCCAGAGAAAAGTAGCTGAGCTTGGTGTGAGGAGATCTGTTCTCACAGTGGGATAGATGGCAAAGGCACTGGGACTATCTGCAAAGCTGATAGCAATGCTATAGTAATTAAATTTATATTCTGGTTACAGTTTATGATTAGTTATTCTTTAGTATTAGATACTTAAAGTGTTTTTAAAAATTTCTGAGTAATTCCCTGTTGCAATTCAAAGTTGATGCCTTTCCCTGCAGTTTTCTGGTTGATTGGGCTGTAGCCAAAATTAATCCTAAAGCCTAAAAGGTTTATTGTAGAGGTGAAACTCTGACATCTCAGAGATTTCTGATGATGGAAAGCTCACTTGTGGCTCATGCATATTCTAACTAGTGTAGGGCTTGGTTATTAAAACTTAAAAAGCACAGAGACTTTAGATTTGTCAGTAGCTTTTCAGAGCATGCTGCACCTGACTTGTAAACAGCCCTTCAGGTTTGACTGGTTATGCATTTTTTATTATTCAGAGTAGCAGTCTTAAACCTTTGGTTTTCCAAAGCTTTGATACTTCATCTTATTCGTTGGAAGTGGCAGAGAAAAGCAGACGGTGAGGCAGTTGGGGGCCGGTAACAACCTCAGCATTTGTGAGGATGGGAAGAGGAATGGCAGGAAGGCATTCACTGTGTTCAGTTCTGGTGAAAGCTCTCATATTAGCATCAGGTAATAAACAGGGGAGTGAACGCACTGTGGCATGAACAGTTCTCCATGGGCCACTGTCCAACACTGCTCAGCCACCCACGGCTCACATTGAGTGGGATTGTTTGCAGTGTGTCTGGGGAAGCTGCTCCTACAACCAGGCTGTGTGCTTGAAGGCGGGGGAGCTGGTTTTCTCCCTTAGGGTATCATAAAATAAGTGCTACTTGAGGATGATATAACTGGGATTGATGTAAAGAAAAAGCATGTTGAAGACACTTCTGTTGCTACTTTATTGGAAGATTTGCAGTAACGCAAACAGAAGGCAACAGGGAAGAGTATAGGGTAAAACTGAAGTTAAGACCTGAAAGTACTTGTGTGGCTTTTAACTTTAACATGGTCTGGTTTTGAATAAGAATGTAATCTTTACAGATTTTTGTTTGAGATTTTTCAGTTTCATGTAATAATGTAGTAGGACTTGTGTAATAATGTAGTAGTATTCGTGTAATATCTTTCAGGTTTTATTTTTTTATTGTTCAGATGTGAAAATAAACGCTCGTTTTTGATTACATGTTGTAGCTGTAAATGCAGGCTTTCACATCTCTTAGAAGCCATGTAGTTTTTTAAATGTGACTGTCTCTACTTAGATTTGTTTTTAAATTCAGTCGTATGCTACGTGTTAATCTTGATGTAGGGAGATTAGGGAAGAAGCAATGAAGGGCCTTTAAAATATGTTTCCTCAGACTTTGTGTATTTCTACTTTGAAAGTGTAGATGCCATTTTTATTTTCTTTCTTTGCTGTGGCTGTCCTTGCTGCATCCAGCTTGACCGTGCTCTTGTTTTCTGGAATAGCTGCTTGAGTTTAAAGGAGTCATCGGAGTGCGTTGCTTTTACAAAACCAGTGTAATTTTGTTTTCACTGGTGTGAAAATTGTAGTACTGAGACAGTATTAATTCTAGTATCTGTCAAGAAGGTATGTGTATAAACTGAAGTGGCTTTACTTGAGAGAATGTGGAAAAGCATGAAGCAGATGTCGATATCTCCTTCCACCCTTTATACATGGGTGTCTTTCTTGTGATTTTGCCCCGTTGTTTTCTCACTGTGCCAGTGGAATCATGAGCTGTGAGAAAGCCCTGTTTACTCCCTTTACTGTTGCAGTAGATCCACAATGGAGAAAAATGAAGTCCTGTGTAATTATGCCTTGATATTAAATAGCATCACTAACAGGAAATGACACTTATCTTCAATGCCCAGGACACTGCAGCTGGCTTGCTTATTTGGCACACCTATCTCAAACAAGGATGGGTGAAATTTTAAGATAATATTTGAAAAATACCCTTTGACAGCCTGCCATAACATTTTCTACGTGTGTAAATGTAGAACAAATTACAGGTAGGGACCTGGACACTGCTTCAAGGAGGCTGCTCAGCAGCTTCTTAAACCCCTGCACCTGCGGGGCATTCACAGTTCTGTTCATTCCTCTTTGAAAGAAACAGCCTTAGGCGCCCTTGCCTTAGTGCTGATTGCTGCTCCTGAGATTAAAATCTTTAGTGTAAAGCAAGATACCGTTGGAGTTCTTTAAAGACATGCAAGCAAATGGCCCAGACTGTAAGATTTTTCAAGCATGTGGGAAGAGACAACATCCTATGAGGAGTTGTTGAGGCTTAGCAGAGAGCACTAAATATGAAGCAAAGGAAATTTTAAATGGAAAGTGTGTGCTCGAATGGTACAGCTGTTTTCATTACATGTAGTGGTCTTGGTATTTTTGCAAATACTTCTCATTTGCAGTTTGGTTCAATGTAATTTGAAGTGGAGTCTTTGTTGACATTCTGATATGATTTGATGAAGGATTCTTTTTATTTTTTTACTGTGATTTGTGTTTTAGTATATGAAAGTGGTTTTGCCGATGCAATTTGCACAGCTTCTTTGAAGACTTCTTTAAATGACCGAGTGTTCTATAATTTGGTGATATTTTGATGTAGTGGTTGGAAGCTTTAGTAGTAGTTATATGCAGTTAACTTTATTTTTGCATTATAGCAATGTCTGATCATGGTAAGGTGTGTGCAAACGTCTTAGGATGTCTAAGTGGAGTGACAATTAATTTGCTTGAGGTAAAGCATCTAAAAAGTGAAACAGTTAAATCCTTGAGTTGTTTATTTTAAGAGTATTTTTCTGTGTGAATACAACTTTTGTACCTTTGTACAACTGCCAGCCTGACCTGGATAGGCAATGAGGGCCGAGGATGTGTACCCAGCTCCTGCCACATCTCCCTCCTGCAGCAGGGCTGGCTGCCCATGGAGCGGCAGTGCTGCCTCTTGCTCCTGAGAGCAGTAAGACGATTTGGTGAGTGACCAGCTCAGTCAACATGTGCCTGTGTGTGTAAGCCGATTGCGATGCCCAAAAATGATAGCCCATATCTGTGATCTTTTCAGGTGTATCTGTTTTTTTGGAATGGGCAAGGGAGGCTTGCAGGTGTGGAGGGGTGGCATTGGGAACTTGAGCCAAAGATGAGCACCCACCTCTTACCTGCAGCAGGTGTACAAANTATATATGGGATATGCTGTCTTCCACCCTTAACTCTTATTTCAAGATCCTGGTCACAAAAAAACAACAGCATTAGTTTCTATGTCCTTGCAATAGGAAAAAAAATCCAGTATTTTCTTACCTTGGATTTAAATTAATTGAAGAAATGTGCCCTTCTTTGCGATAGTGAGTTATGCAGCTCTTATATCAGCAATGTAGGTTCAAGGCTGATTCATATTTCTGGGCAAAGGCACCCGACCTATATATAGGTAGTGATTGATCATTTTTGATCCAAAAATGTGTGCTTGTGGTGGTTCCTCCATGTGCTCTCTTCCTGCCTTCCTGAATTACTTGCAGAGTCTAATATCAAGTATTTCTAAATACTAAAATTCTAAATTCTAAGTACTAAAACCTTCACCAGAATTTTAGTGCTCTTCCACTGGTTTCAGCAAGGGTGTATCCTTTCTTCTGCACAGGGAAGATGCTCTTTAGATACCTTATGTCCAAACCGATACTGAAGTAATTTTTAATTTTTTAAATTTTTTTTTTAGAATAATGCTATACACAGCTTAAGAACAAACAGTGTTTTGCACTGATGTTTTTTAAGCATGATATATTTTTTGTGCAGGTCCCCATTTGTATGCTGTTACCTAAAACCATGCAAGATATTGCATTAAAGGATGATGGGGGTGTCGCTGCTTCTTGCAGGGGGGTTGGACTGGATGACCTCTGGGAATCGCTTCTAACCCTGATCATTCTATGATTCTATGATTCTAGACATTTAGCTTCACAGATTCTATTTAAAGATACCAAGGGAGTTACGCCTTTTCATGAAAGGGATGAACTTGATGGAAAACTTCATCTGTTGTCATCTTGTGGTAATATGATATCCCTTTTAGCATAGGGCAGAAATGAGGTTGAGCCTTTCATCATCTCCAGCATATGTTAGTTCGGGGAGGATCTGAGGTTTATAAAACCTATGAGAGGGTAGCACTGTTTTAATGAGGTGCATACCTAAACCAGAGCATTTACCATTATTTATGTACTGTAAGGAATCTATTGGAGATTAACGCCGGAAGGTTCAGTGGACAGAGTGCAACTCTTGGGGCACTTGAAAAAGCCCATTTGAAAAGCACAGTTTCTAAAAAGTGAGTCTTGTTCGTGAAGGAATGTGAAAGGGTATCAGAGCTGCTAAATTTGGTGGAACTTCTTACTGTCACTGTCGTCTCTCAGGGGCTCGGAGATTAAGAAGGCTGCAGCATGTTTGATGGCATTTCTCATACCAGATCTCTTTTATGTGTACCCTGCACTGGAGTGCTATGAAGAGGCAGACAGTGAATTTCTGGGAAGGTCAGAAGATCCATACTGGTTTTAGTCACAAAATAAACACTGGTATAATTATCTGAAAAACTTTGTATGTGGAATGTATTTCCTTTTAAGGTTGTTGTAGGAAAATGCTAGGTAAGTTATTCTCCAGTACTCAGTGGTGTAAGCACTGGGTAGGGGAAGGAGGGAGGATCTCCCACAGAAAGGTGATCACCAAAAGTAGCAGAAGGGGAGATGCTCTGCCTCTGTCCTGGAGCTGCACACAGCCAGTGGCGGCTCTGCAGTGGTGCTGAGGAAGAGTTAGGGGAGGTTGCCCCATTATAGCCTGCTTCCTCTGTTTTGGGCTGGGGTTTTATGTTGTTTGGTTTGGGTTGTGGTTTTTTTTTAATCAGAAAGTTGTCCTAGGAAGTGCAGGAGAGAGATATGGACTTGCTGTGGATATTCCTGATGCTTTGAGCTTTTCACCTTCTTCCATTCTTGAATAATGTGACAGATATTACAGCTGAGCGTTTTCAGCTGTCTCATCCTCCCAGCACGTAGGAGTTAACTTGTCTTTTCTGACCTGTCAGCACTTTGTTAACTGCAGAAATGTCTAGCAGCACTGAATGGTCCTTATGAATACTTATCCAAAAAGATGGGCAAGTATTTTTCATGGTATGTGTGGAGGATGATCTGCTTCCCTTGGGAAGGGGTTTAAAGCAGGATTTTCCTTTTTAGAGGGTTAATAAATGGAGGAAACGGCATGTCCTTCAGTACCAGCAGCACAGGTGAGCCCAGTGCAGGGATGTGGGTGTCCCTGGAGGCTGCAAGCAGCTCTCTGGAGTTTTCTCTCTTCAGAAGCATCCTGTGGAAGGGGAAGATCTCAGGAAGTTCCTTAAGGGTTTATTTAGTTCAGGTTCGTTTGGCTTGGCTCCCTGATCAGACACCAGTATGTGGGACCAATGTCATTGTTCCATGCTGTGAGCCAGGGTACACCGTGGTGTGGCAGCAGCAGACAGATGTGGTGAGGCATGTTCTGTGTTAATGTACAGTGGTAGGGAGTCCCCGCCAGCATTGTGTTGTTTGGATTATCAAGAGAGGAGAGTGAAACAGATACTTTAAGCACTGGAAGAGGATGGTAGTGGGAATGTGTTGCTGCTGGCATTGAGTACAACCAGGGGGGAGGCAATGTTGCTGCTGTGGAGCAAGCTAACTCCACCTGGCGTGCTGGCAGCAGGCTGATCTATGCACAAAGGTCCCAAGACTGTGCTCCATGCCTTTGATGAAAAAATAAATAAAATATGTGCAACCTATTTGTCTTTCATAGATTTCTGCATCAGACTATGGGTGTTTGCATTTCTCTAGATGCTCTGTTGGGTGAATATGGACCACAGGGATGGATTTGCCAGCTGTGCGGTATGTGGATAGAGCTCTGTTAGATTATATCTGAACAGAGCTTGCACAGTCCTTTTCAAGTTCGGAGGCAACACAGATGGGAGGAAGCTGAAGTTGCCTAAGAGGTTGTAAAATCCCTTTTCCACCATCCTCCTTTGCTTGTCTTTCTCCCCCTTGTTCACTTATGTACACACACTTTCCCTGACCGCTGCTTTTAAAGCGGATGATGCTACTTGTTGTCTGCCAAAGGCAAGCACAGAAAAGCTCTGTAGGGATCTCTGGCATCTGGGCATCTCTTAGTATGTTTGCAGCAGCAATTTCTTTTCTCCCTTACCTGCTGTATTTGCACTGTGCTTGAAGTATGCTCAGTGCCTCACAAAACAAATAGTTTGAGATCTCTCTTCTGTGTCAGGGGAAGCTGAGCTGAAGGCAGAGGAGATGTATCTGGGTGTACAGAGAATTTCATGCAGGTATGTAGCTCTCAGACAATGCTAATCACACAAAAAACATTGAGGGTTTTTTTTAGGTTTTGGGTTTTTTTGGCTATAATTTAATTAGCTTGCTTTATGAAATAAATTTGAGTTAGGCAATTGAACAAAGACAGGTTGAATGATGATGATGATGAATGTTTTCAGGAAGAGTAAGTAATCCAGTCTTGATGAATGTTTTCAGGAAGAGTAAGTAATCCAGTCTTGAAGGGGAAGTGCAAAACAGCAGAGAGGTTTCAGCAAACTAAATTCACCAAAATATTTAAACAATTAGTTGAACTCTTGTGCTACTGTAAATATGTACCAGTAAATTATCAAAACTGGCAGTTTTACTTGAGATGGCAATGTAACTTCCATACAGTGCTGCATTCTGTATTTCTGATTTATTTGAATATAACATTAAAATACCCTTTAATGTGGGAAGACTGGCATTTTAAGAATATTTAAAAGTGTTAATGGCCAGTCAGCCTCTTTGCTGAACTGCTGACTTCACACATACCATTTCCTTTTACAGGTTTTTACAGCCCCACATCTTCTGACTTTTAAAGCAGGATGGGGAGGGAGGGAAAGAGGAGAAAGGCTATTTTTGTTTTCCACGGGTAGCCGTAGAGCAGCTCTAAACTTTAATATTTAAAATTACTGTCAAATTAGTAAATGTTGAATCTGCATGATGTAAATTGTTTCTGCTGTGTTGATGCAAGTTATGCTGTTTAATTTGGAGATGGTTCCTGCTGTTCTCATAACTATTTATTTCATGTTTCAGCAATTTTTGGAACAAATCTTTGGTCTAAACCTTGTTAGTGTTGCTTTTTAAAATGTACAATGTCTTGTTCTGTACCGAATAATAATACACTTAGTATGGTTTGAGGTTTTAGAGAAATTTTTGTAGTCTTGAAATGTATGACTTGCTGTAATTACAGTTTCTCATATTCTAAAGCGGATTGTAAACTTACCGGGAGAGAGGGCAGAACACTTACAGGCAGTATTTTACTGCTGACAGATTAAAAGTTTGTTTATGTTAATCACTTCATAAATAGTGAGCAGTACACTGTTCATGGCTTTCTGAGGAATTTTGCAAGTGCAGAAAACTTCGCGATGTTATGGTAATAACATTACAAAATTTTATTTGTAAAGCCCGAAGTACCCACTCTCTCTTACTTTAACAACTTAAGAAATACTGAAACTTAGTTGTTGTAGTAATACATATGGCTAACTAATACTTGCTCTTTTGAAAGCCCATAAACTTGACAAAAGTCTATCTCTTCTAGCTCTGCTTTTATCAGCCAGAAGAGAAGGGTTCAGGTATGCCAGCTCATTAGCAGTTTTGCTGTATGAAAACATGCACGTTTCATTTCCTTCCCTTGAAAGAATCCCATTTTTTTTTGTTTCCCTTTTTTTTTCTTTTAGTTTTTGCTTTTTCTTTTAAACAAAGACTGTGAACTAAAAGGGATTCAAACTTGGATCAAATTTCTTTTTAGAGTACTGACTCATTATAAATTTGTGTGTATAAATGAAAGAAGGCCTGGTCTTTACATTTTGTTTTGAAATTATGTATGCGCAATACTAAATAATGCCGAATTACAACTACAAAGCTTGTATTATATTTTATAAACTTCTGATACATTCGTCTTTTTTTCTTTTAGCCTTTGAGATCCTACTTTTCTAGAATGATGGTGTGGTATGCTTTAAAAGGTGTAAACTGTCTCTATTACAGAAATAAGGAAGTATGGGTCACTTTTTTGTGAAGGGTACTAAGTGACTGTACACACTGGGTAACTTGCTGGAAAGTAAATTTTCAAGTATTGGAAATTTGGAAGTATTGCATGTTATAGGAATACTCCTTTTAAGCCTTACCCTCTTTATTTGCCTCTTTTCAGCCCCTAAAGACTTGTGGAAATTGCGTGAAGTAGGGTTTTTATTTAAGAGGTAAAAGATGAATAGATTATTATGTTTAAAAAAAACATGTTGCAAATTCATGAAGGATCACTTCGAAGGAATGCACTTAGGTCACACTTGTTTGGGAAGCAGCCTGTGCCTTTAGGTACATGTTACCCCTGCGTGGAAGCTGGGATGGGAACAACAGTGGCAGACTGTGTGTCAGTCCATGGGGGAGCCTGTGTGGGTCCTTTCATTTTCTGTGGTACTGGCCATAGCAAACAGCAAGGAGGTGGCGAGAGCAGTAACAGCGATGGGAATGTGATAATACTGGCCAGCAGTTGTAACTGGTGTCTCTTGTTTTTCTAACACTAGCAGCACATGAATGCTGGTGCTGAAATCAAATGTAAGACTTGCACATAGGACAGAGTTGGGGTGGGAGGTGGGATGTATCTTTGCTTCTATTGCTCCTGTTCTCTGACAATAATTGGTTTAGCTGTTCAACTTATGGGTAATTCTTCCCCCCACACCCCCACCCCCCCTTGTGAATGGAAATGTGATCTGGAAGCATTTGTAGAAGAAAAAGAATAAGGAAAGTGAAGGGCAAGTATAACTTCTTGTTCAGATTAAGCCTGAAAAATGCCTGCCTGTATCTCAAGCTAAAATGAAGAGAACTTAACCAGGGCTTCAAAGTAGATGTGTTACATTGCTCTTTTGTGCTGTATAGCTGTTTAAGAGGATAGCCTCAGATCTTGCTTAGCCTCAGATCTTGCCTAGCAGACTGCCCATTGAAGATGGTCCCTTCCTCCCCTGAGGAAGGCAGCAACAGGCCATGAATTACTCCATGTCTACCAGTGGTAGGATCAAACAGCTACCTGGCTCTAAATTTGGTGTCTGTGTCTTACCTCTGAGAATCAGCTGTAGAAACACTGACAGAAGACGACTGCCTTTTTGGTGCGGACTAACCCCTCAATCTGCTGGTTGCTTAGGCTTCTTCTATGGAGGTAAATATAACATTTAATTCGAGATAAACTTGCACTGGGAAGCCCTGATTGTGCATGATTTTTGTCAGGACATTAGGCTTACTTGGATGCATGGCTTACAGTGAGAAGGGTAACGACGCGTAGCAGGCAAAACAGAATGAGTTCGACATTTTCCATACAACAACAACTTTGTTGAAATGCAATAATACGTGTCCTATGAGTAGTTTTTTCGAAGTGAGAAAGAACAAAGTTGCACAGAAAAATGGTTTGCATCCTGTTTTCTGACCCCTAGTATTATGTAGTAGCAGTGCAGGGAGGGTAAAGGCTCGGGCTTGTCTACTACTAGTAATACTGCATTCTGACAGAGGGCTCACACTGTGGGACGTGGCCAGGAGAAGTTATTTTGGGATTAACAGCAAAAACATCAGTAAGGAATTAAAGGCAGATGAATGCTTTCCATCTGATTTTTTAAAAAAAAAGTTACTGATGTAAGGGAATAAAAGTCAGTTTACAGGTTAACTGTAAGTGATGTAAATAACACACCTCATGAGTGTGGAGATCCTCCACTGCTTTCAGTTGGAAGATATTTTGACGATGAATCCAATGTTATCTTAGGTTCATGAATTATTTTTTTTTCCCTCTGCTTTTTCAGTTTCCTTAATTTACAGCAAACAGTTTCTTACTTGTTTCAATATGGATTCTGTGCTGCCATTCCCTAAATTGGTGGGTTTTGGCCATTTTCTTTCCTGACTGGCAACTGTGCTTAGCTTGCACTTTTAACTGTTTTATGTACTGCTGCTTTGTGCACCTCAATGCCATCACGCTTCAGTCTTGCCATTGCATTTCTTTCTTTGTCTGTGTTTTCCTGACCTTGTTTCAGTTTTTCCCTTAGTTTCTAGAAGCTGCTAGATCTATTTCTTAATCCCAGCTTTCTGTATCACTCATTTGACTTGCTTGCCTAGCTGCCTGTACAAGAGTGTCTTGATCGCTCTCCTTTCTACATAGTTTTGCTAAAACATCCCTGGAGGCTTCTCCCCTGTATTTGCTGATGGTTTTCTTCTCTTCTGTGGCAAGCATGTTGTGGTTTGAGCCGGGCTGGTGATGGTGAGTGTAATGTCTCTGTTACAGAGGTCTCTGCCTTGGGTAGTCAAGGATATAACTGCCTTGCTTACGGTTTGCTGCTTAATAACCAGATGCTAAGCTGTTCCTACCTCTGCCCCTGCAAAGAAGTTACACTTTGTTTCAAGACTATGCCTACTCTGTTTAGGAGGTAAATGAGCCTCTATCTAACAACCACTACGTGGTACTGTAATTCAGTACATGAATCACATGTACATGAATTATAAGTAATGTCAGATAGAGGCTCAGAAATTCTTATGTTTCCTATGGAAACCTGCACGATCTATAAGCTAATTTAATGGCAGCTCTAAATGGAATACTTACGTGTAACTGAGTTTTAAGTAGCATCTATTTGAAACAATACTATATTGTGTTCCTGCAGTTGGGTTTGACTCATTTCAAATGGTGCTTTCAGGACTTTCTGTTGTCTTATATTTTTAACAGGCTGGTGGGCATGCTGTAAAATAGCCTATCTGGTACAACACAAGCTAATGAAAAGCTGGAATCCTTTTTATGTTCTGACAGACACTCCAGTTGTGCTAAACTTGATGACTATCACTGTGAGTTTGGAATCTTTATTACTGCACCAAGTGCAATCTGGTACTTGGAACAAAAAGATAAAAACCATGCAGTGTTTTAAAGTAATCTGTAAAAACAGTTACTTTGACTCTGCATCACCTTTCACGATTTATTACTTGGAGCGGAAGAGCTTTGAATTTTTGGGGGAGTCTAGGAAGGTATCAGATATTTCAGATTTATTTGATGGCTTAAAAGGATTTTTGTTCTTAATCCTGATGACCATTTATGCTGCGAATGCTATTGTGTAGCAAAACCTGCTTGTCTTATGGTATTAGTCAGTTTTATTTGTAACTGCTTTCAAGTCTCAATCTTTAGAGGTTTTTGTTGTAACTGTCCAGCATGTTTGCACACACACACACACACACACACACACACACACACACAAAAAATAATTCTTTAGTCACTGGCATTTTTAAAACCGTATTTAATTTGTTTTAGCCGTGGGACTTGCATTGTATGAAGTTTTCAGCGTGCGGTCCATCACCAACCACAGTGTGCAAGTTCCTCGAGTTTCACTGAAATGTCAGAGTTTCAGGAAAATGCTCAGCAGTATGACTTTCTCTTGATACATATGCTATGTATGTGTAATTATTATTTATTCAATTTTTTAGCATGTAAGTATAAGACTCAAGAAATTCCAGATAAAAGCAGCAAGCCACATGATCGTAGGGTTTAGAAGGCACTTCTAATTTCTAAACACGATGGGAATGTGGCTTGCTGCTTTTATCTGTGGTTAGTGTTTCCTGAACAGGTTCTCTGTCCTCTGTTACAAGTCATGGTGGGCAGTGATATCAGTGAGCACTTGGGCTTTTGTGTAGATTTCTTACATCAGCGTTTAGTTCCACCCTAGTTGCGCAAGATAGTGTGTTTTACCTAAAGGTGTTTAAATGGGTGATTTTTGTAACTCTGCATGTGAAGTGGGATGGTACGGTTTTGTGTAAAAATCTTTCTTTTTTTTTTCATTAACTTTGGGAGGAAAAAAGGAGTAAAGCAATTTTCTATATTTCTTTGTATTAGAAATCCACAGAAAATGCAAATCGTTTTACAGTGCACTAAAACATTAATGAAACAAAATTTTGGGTTCTGTACCCTTGCTACATTGTTTACATGTTGTTCTTCTACATGTAGGCTTGTTAAACGTTTACAGCTTAAAACCAGCAAGATAATTATGCACCAATACAAAAAAAATCCTCCCTTCAAAAAAAAAAAAAAAAAAAAATCAAACCACAACAACAACCTCTCCCTAACTTGTTGTCCTACTCCACAGGAAACTGTTCTTTTGAAAGGAAGAATTAACTGGTCTTTCAACTCCAGCCTTTTTATTGTGAGAAGGGAGATCACAGAAGTGTTACCATGGGGAAAACAGCAGCTAAAGGTAAGGTCTGGTAGCTTTTATCCAAGAGAAAAGAAAATTTGGAACCTGTTAAATTCCCTTTTTGAAGGTGGTGGGATACTGATACTTGACAATTACTGTACTGATAGGTTAAACAAGACAGTTTGTGATATGCACTGAATACAGGTAAGTTCAAACTTCACACTATTTTAAAGTGTGTATGCTAAGTTTGGCTTATCCTGGAGTTCTACAAGTTCAATCAAAACAATTTTGTTGTGTGACAGCCTTGAAGCCATTATACTACTATAAAAATTGAAGAATGTGTCTAGCTGAGATACAAAATAAAATGCAGTGCTTTGTTCTGTAGCTGCATATAATTTAGCAGGATGATAACTGGAATCCAATCTTTTCACAACAAATAGTATTAGCAGCTGTCTCTTGAAGATAAAGCGAACAACTTTTAAGGAAATCCATCCACAAATGCACAATGTACTGCAGAGGTGTGATTTCTGCTGTGTCAGGTCTGCAGAAGTTAATTGTGAGTTAAATGCTAAAACAGTGAGTGAGACATAGGAAGAAACCAGGGTTGTTTGGTTTGGTGAAACAAAGAGAATGTGAAGAGAGAAAGACCCACTGACTGTAACCAGGTTGCTGCTGCTTTTCAAAGCTTTCCTTCCCCCATAAAAGGCTGCTAACACTTTTGTACTTCGTGTGAGCTTTCCACCTTCAGCCCAAGCTGCTTTATGTGCTTGTGTGCTCCCTTGGTAAATAATTGTCTTTTGCTATAATAGATTTGCTGTAATGGCAGGAGTCCTCCATTTAATTGTTACACCAAGAGTTTATGGAGGAAGTCTGTCCCCTTTTCGTGTGGGTTTTCTGCATGGCTGTCACCTAAATATACTAAAAGAAACATCCCATTCTGGGTAGATAAGAGTCCCACCAGGGAAGCACAAAAAAAAGGGGAAGGAGATTTTTTTTTTTGTATTCACTCTGTCTTGATACTCCTAACTGTGTGTGCAGAGCCTTGGTGAAGGGTAGCTAAAATGTGGTAGGGAGTGAAGTCTCTTTGCTGAGCCACGGCAAGTCTTCGGCTTCTTTTAAACTGAAGGTGAGTAATTGTGTGGCATGGGAAGAGCAAATGTGTCTGTCACCCAAAGGTATTTCATGTCCACCAGGAAGAGACAAGGGGTTTCTTTGAGAAAAGTGATCTGCTATGTTTCGAACACACAACAGAGTGAAGACTTTAAGGTGTCTAAGAAATGGCTTCAGAAGTCTTGAAAGCATGACTGAAATGCTTTTTCCCCTACATTGGACAGCAAGCAAATAGTAAGTCTTAGAAGATAACATACACATGCCTCCTCATGTAGCACACCATTCTGTGGTAAAAACTGCCAAAAGGCGTGATGCTTGCCAGCACACAGACAAAACAACCATCGTGTTTGTTGAAAGATTAATTCTTCCCAGAAAGAAGTGTGGTGGATTTTTAAAGCATCTCAGACAAGAAGCTCGAGTTTAGCGTGGTAGTTTATAAGAGGAACTATACGCTAGTCAGGATTATCTTTACCAGACATTCAATTCTACAGGTGCCTTTTCTGAATGTATTTTTTTCCTTTTGGCATTCACAAGTTAGTCAAGATAGCTTTAGCTTTTTTCTTCCTTGTCTCTAATGTCTTGCATGATAGATGTGGTTGCTCTTGTCTGTCTTCTGTTGAGTAATCTTATCAGCAGAAGAATTCTGTGGTTACAGATAGGGTAGGAGTAATACAAACATGTGGAGTTTTGAATCGGCAAGCAGAAAGCACTATGAGATAATCTTACCCTCATCTTGTTTTGCATCTACAGCTTTGGTTTGTGAAGTGTGCTGTAGTTGTGCACCAATAGTTGGTGAACAATAGAGATATGTTGCTTTAGTAATTTTAGTATGTGCTGTATTCTGATGTTGTTACCTAGAAGAAAAAAATCTTTTGTATGGTTGTGAAAGTAAGTATTGAACTTGTGTGTGTGATAATCCAAATGTATATATATTTACATAGTGAATATACAAACTTTATATACTTATAAGTATCACTGCATTGTTAAAACTTCATTTGAAAATAGTATCCCATTCTTTGCTTTTTTTTTAAAGAGCTGAATAACGTGATTAAGTTCAGAGTAGCAGCATTTCATTTTCATTTGTGTTTTGACAAAAGGATCTAAAGTGTATCATGTTTTACATCTGAGACTGAAACTTGTTTATTTAAAAATGGACTTTTTGAATAAAGACAGATAGTGTATCAAACTGACCTTTTTTTTTTTGTCACCATGTCCTTCAAAACTCTAGAACTAGTAAGTCTCTTCTGTCTCTAATATATGAAAAAAAATCCCATTTTTCAAGTTCACTTCTGAGGTTTCAAGGAATTAGTCATTGAACAAGGCTAGGTGAAGGAGATGAGAAGAAAATACTCTTTGTATTGAAGAAATATTTCTCTTTCTCATAACCTCTATATTGAGGAATACAGAGAAACTGTCCAAGCAGACAGGGATTAGCTTAGGAAAGCCAAAGACCTGATAAAGGTAAATCTGTCCAGAGACATTAAGAACAGCAGGAGAAACTTCTGTAGGTATGTCAGTGATAATAGGGAAGAGTAGGGAAAATGTGGTCCCTCTCTGGAAGGAAACAGGAGACCTGGTTACTCAGGATATGGAGAAAGCTGAGGTACTCAACACATTTTTTGCCTCAGTCTTCACTGGCAAAGGCCTGAGGAACTGTGCACCGTTCAGTCTCACCTCTGTGCCTAGCAAGATCATGGAGAAGATCCTTATGGAAACCTGTGCTCAGGCACATGGAAAGTATGGAGATGTTTGGTGACAGCCAGCATGGCTTCACTAAGGGCCGTTGGTGCCTGAACAAATTTGGTGGCCCTCTATAATGTTTCAGTGTTGGTGGATAAGAGGGACAGGTGTCATCTACCTGGACTTGTGTATAGTGTTTGACACTCTTCTGCATAATGTCCTTGTCTGAAAATTGGGGAGACATGAATTTGATAGATAGACTCTTTGGTTTTTAATGAATTGGCTGGACAGTCACACTCAGAGTTGGGATCGATGTCTCAACTTCCAAGTGGAGATCGGTGAGTAGTGGCACTCCTCAGCGTTCAGTGTTGGGACCAGCACTGTTTACCATCTCTAACAGAGATGTGATTGGTGGGACTGAGTTAACACCCTCAGCAAGTTTGCCACTGACACCAAGCTCTGTAGTGCAGTCGACACAGTGGAGGAAGGGGATGCTGTCCAGAGGGACCTTGACAGGCTGGAGAAATGAGTCCATGGGAACTGTATGAAATTCAACAAGACCAAGTGCAAGGGCCTGCACGTGGTCAACGCAGTCCAAAGCCCAACTACAGTCTGGGCAGAGACTGGGTTGAGAACAGCCCTGGGTAGAAAGATTTGGGGGTGTCAATTGGTTAAATATCTCAACATGAGCTAGCAGTGTGCTCTCACAGCTCAGAAGGCAAACCATGTCCTAGGCTGCATCACATCACCATGACCGGTGCATCAAAGAAGGTGATTTGGTGCTTCTACCTCTGCACTTGTGAAACCCCAGCTGGAGTACTGTGTCCAGCTTTGGGGTCTCCACTGCAAGACAGACATTGAGGTTTTGGAGCAAGTCCAGAGGAAGACAGGCTTGAGACAGTTGGGCTTGTTCAGCCTGGAGAAGAGAAGGCTCCAGAGAGACCTTATAGCAGCCTTCTGGTACTTAAAGAGGGACTACAGGAAAGTTGGAGAGAGGCTGTTTATCAGAGAGTATCGTGACAGGACAAGGGGGAATGGCTTCAAGCTGAAAGATGGCAGTGATTTAGATGTTAGGAAGAAATTCTTTATGAGGGTGATAAGGTCCTGGCACAGGTTGTCCAGAGAAGCTGTGGCTGCCCCCTCCCTGGCAGTGTCCAAGGCCGGGTTGGATGGGGCTTTGGGCAACCTGGGCTAGTGGAGGATGTCCCTGCCCATGGCAGGGAGTTGAGACTAGATGGGCTTTTGAGGTCCCTTTCAAAACAGTCTGTAATTGTTTTTTAGGTTTGGCCTCAAAGTTTGACCAAGCTGAGGGTCATATGCTGAGAGAGTCATCTTCCTCAGCCCCACGGTTTGATTTAATAGTCTTACATGTCTTAATTTTGTTTTCAGTGATCATTAGGATTTAAATTTACTAGAATTTAGGATATCAAAATCTCAAATGTAGATCGGCATATATTTTAAGGAAAGATCAAAAAATTGGACTTCAGTAAAATCTTATTTTCTTTAATGTTGTTTTCAGAGGTAAACCATAAAGTCTTAACCACCCTAACTACTGGCATTGGAAGAGGCACACCAGACCAAGGCATCATAGCAACTGTATAGAGTGGGGGAAGGTTTTCTGATGTGGCAGGTACAAGGTTTCTCGTGTGTATAGCATTAAAGTTGGAAGGAATACAAGCAAGAAAAGCCTTTGAAGAGGCCTTCGGCCATCTAAAACAAGTGATGGTGCTTTGGGTTTGTTATGAATGAAGATGCCTCCACCTCAAATGAAATAGATGTTCAAGCTGCTGTTGAGGATCCCTTTTCTTATTAATGTCATCATCCCTTTTGGTTCTCATAGTTTTCTAATGTCCGGTAATAAGAAAAATGTGTTGTCAAGAGTGTTATATTTCAGTGTTCATATTTGCTGAGATATTTGTGAGATAGGTGCTAAACATAACTTACATAGGAAATTATTTGGGTGGTGGTTGTCAGCAAGAACTCATATGGCATCCAGGCTGTAGTTTCTCACATTATTTCTCCTGGTCTTGATCATCGTGTCCCTCGTCATGAAAGGCTGTCATCTTGTTTGAAATCTGGCACTCCTGGGTACACTCTTTCACGACTCTGCCCTTTCAAGTTTTGGGTGTTCTCAGGAAGCAGTTACAAGTTCTCTTTTTCGATACATCTATTATATGTGACTCTTTTGGATTTTCTCATTGGAAATAAGCGAATTGGGAAGTTATCTACTCTTTAAGATGTCAGCCTGATGTCTGCAACACTCTTGTGACTGTTTTTGGGAAAACCCAACAAACTGACCTTGTAGAACATGGCTCTGCTGGTGATTGCCATCATCCAGTGGAAAAGCAGCTTGATATTCAATTCCAAAGAGGCCAGATGGAATATATTATGATGTGGAGAAGGAAGAGGTGAGTGTTAGCCTTCTATCTTGTAATTGCTACTGAACTAGTTTTAATACTATCCCTTTTCAGATTCGCACTGGTAGTTGTTATCAGGACACAGAGTGTCCACCTGGGGTTAAAGTCCTGCTCCTGAGGAAGTACTGGCTTAGAACTCAGAGGGCACATGCAGAGGCATTTCAGCAGGTCCATCTGAAGCTGACCTCCAGAAGGATATTTCTTTGGGAACGTATCGAGTAGAAAAGGAAACTTTTTCCAAAAGGAAGAGCACATATATCAAGACAGACGACTAGGTCAAGGAGTAAACAGAATTTTCTTAACTTTTCAAAGGTTCTCCCCATGTCTGCTGTAGGACAAACTGAGGATACTTTTGCAGCATATTTTGAGCAGCTATGTAGCTATAGGTATTCTTTCTAGAACTCTGGATTTTGGGTTATTCTTGGAAAGAGTCTTGGCCCTGAGTAAATTAACAGCTTTCAGTGGTCCTGACCAACCTCATCTGGGCCTCTTCATGCTTTGCCCAGGACCCCACGTCATCCCTGGAGCAGTCAGCCCCTGCCCCATCGATGCCAGAACAGGACCAGTGTCTGGCTCCTGATAGGCGGGGCAGGGTGCGTGTGTGTGTGTTGGTATTGATGACAGAAGATTGTTGTGATTCAGGTCTTGCTATACATAGCAATTCCTCATTAAATAATGACAGAAGTGAGATGGAAACTATGAACATCAAACATTGCTTCTTGGTGCTGTCTGTTTCAAGAAGAGCCTTACTTGCAGAAAACACAGAAGAGAAACACTGTTATTAGGGCTTAATATTTACTGCAGAACAACTTATCTCAAGTATTTCTGACACCAAATGCTTCTTATTCCTGGTTAGTATTTTGATGTCAGGTGCAAGCCAATCAGTAGCTGAAGACTTAAGTGTGAGCAAATGTGAGAATTGGCTACTAACACAATCTTGTAAGTACAAGTGAGCCATCCATTCATTGGTTACAACTCAGGCTAATGAGGATGACCCAAGGTGTGGGCTGAGACATGAGCCATGCCAGAGCAGCAGTACTGAGGAGTTTGCAAACCCAGAGAGTCATTCTGCCACGCAGAGTTTGAGAACCTTTTCAGATCTGAAAATTGCATTTTGGTGTCTGACTCGGTGTCATCTTTTAATTGCACTTGAACCTATGAGTGTCAAAAACAGGTCATCAAACCAATTTAAAAACTAAAGGAAATGAGTGGAAGTAGCTCCCTTAGTCTTCTCTGTTCTGGCCTCCCAGCCCCTGTGTGTCTCATACACACCAAAATCCATCAAGAATGAAATATAACAGATTCCTTTCTGTATGGGTGGAGATATGAATGATAGGGAAGGTAGAATATTCTGAAAAAATAACTGACATGCACTGAGATAGCTTCTTACATTTTAGAATTCAAGAATTTAAATATAGAATGGGATCTTTAACTTATAAATGGGTTTGTGGGTTTTATTTCCTTCATTGTTTCTCAGTTCATAGTGGTCTATACAAGATTTAAAAAGATACCAAATGATCTTGAGGATCTCAAATTGCCTATAGGTTGAGATGATTAAAATTAGGACGACATTGCTCTTTGTGGGGCTAATGCTACATTTCCTGCAACTAGATTTATTCTAATAATGTCATCTGAGGTAGTAAAAAGCTCTGCTTTTTCATGTTGTATATCTCTGTATATTTGGAAAGAAAAGCTCAGTGATCACATTTATAGTACAAATACTGTTTTGATTATGCCCTGAATTGAATAAAAGAAAGTCAATATTTGGAACAAGACATTCTGTATTGTTTGAAAACGTTCTGTGTTATGCTGGACATCATTTTGATGTGAATATTACATTTATTATGTAATGGAATCTTGTCTTTTAGATTCAAAGACTATTAAAAAAGAGAAAGATGGAAAGAATCAGCAGGGAAACAACCCGTCTTTAAAAAGTGGTAGGTATTGCAGCTGTCAGGGTATTAGACAAGGTACCCGAAAAGAAAAAGCCTATATTTGGATCTTACTGTCTCCTGAGGCTTGCTTTCTTTTTTTTTTTAACCAATCTCTTTGGCTATTACTGGTCTGGTGGGTAGTTAAAAATGTACTGTCACTTTTGCTTAAGTCTTTTAGGAAAATATGTTTTGGTATACAAAATGATGGTTGAAACTGCTTGACTTTAGCCTCTGGTTTAACTAGCCAAGACATAGGGCATATATATACAAAGTGCCCTTTGCATATATACGTAAGCAGAGATGCTGTGTAAACATTTTTTTTTTTTTTAGTTCATTACTGATATGTCTGTTCTTTTCATCATGTATTTCCTAGTTTCATGACTTTTCTGTTGCAGTTACCTTCTCTTTCCTTAATGTGTTTGCTGGTGTCAAAGAAAGGATTTTTCGGTTTAATAATCTTGAGTTTTTAAGATTGCCTGGAATGCTGATTTTACTCTAAACAGGTTCTGTTTTCAAATCAACTATGTTTTTATAATAAATAGAGGAAACTAGACACTAGCCAGAAATTGTCCAGCCTCTTACCAAATGTAGACAACCTCTACTATCCTCAGCAAGTACCATACGGACAGCAAATACATGGGATTGCTGACAGTTCAGCTTTTGTGGACAGCAGCATATATATCCTTATATATGTTTCATACGTTCATGTTTTTTGTTTGAATGAGGGGCAGCAAGAAATTATGTGAGTACTGCTGTCTGAAGTAGAAAATCTCTTCAGGAGTTATTATTAGTCAATTCTCAATAAAATGTCACAGGTTTACTTAAACTCTCACTCTGCTTATGTTTCTGTGCTCTCTGACTCTTATCGGTGGTCTGATTCAGCACTTTTCTTGGGTACCAGTTGAGAAGTTCCTTATGAGTAGTGTAGTCATGCAGAGATGCTAACATGGTAACTGGGTAGCTGACTGTGCATAAAAGATATGATAACCTGTTACCACCAGACACAGTACAGCTTTCTGCTGTTAGACTTGCCAGGATTAATTCTATGATTTATGGAGATCTTAGTAGGTACCTTTTATTGTTTGGGGGTTTTTTTGGTTGTTTTTTTTTTTTCCCTGTTACTTTGAGACAGGAAAATAAATGTATTTATGTCTTATTTACCCTCATCTGCAGTGTAAGATATGCTCCAGTCAAACTGGACTCGGCATGTCTGTATTTTAAAGTAATGTTGTCTGACATGACAGATGGAGTTCCATAAGATGCTCCCCCCTCCAGCAAAGTGCTTTTCATATGTGGATAAGAGAACCGTATTTCATGAGTCACTGGAAAACATCCCTTCTGCAGCAGAGAGCAAGGTGTTGAAGAAACTTTGTGGAGAAGCAGTGTTAAGCAGCAAGCCTGATTCTGTCATCTGTGTTCTTCCATTTGGGACTATGCTGTTAATCTAGCATCCGAGCTCTGAATTTACTCAAGAAATCTAGAGAGGAGTGCCTTGCTCAAGATCATGCAGGATCTCTGATTTTCTATAGATGAGATGATAATTTTTTTCTTATGCTATTGCATGTTGGTGGCAAAGAACCACCTCTTGATGCTGGATGAAGAAAGATGCTTTACAGTGCTTTGGGCAAGCATTCAGGAAATCTCTCGAGTTTTTAGGGGGGTGTGTGACAGAGCTGAAGAGGAGTGGAGATTCTATAGAGACATGAGAACAACAGGTGAAAATAGACTAAAGTAGGTAGAGAAGACAGGAGGAGAAAAATTATATTTGAATGACAAAAGCACAGAGAAGGAGGTACAAGGTGTAAAGCAAGGCATGAAATATCTTGTACTTAAACTACTACATTTAAGAGTATGTAGACTAAAATGAAAAGGAAGCCTTGTGTTTGCCGAAGAGAGATTGTGGAATGCGGACTAGAAAGGATAGATCTCTCTGTAAAATGGTCAGGTCCATGTCAAGGGAACGTAGGCATGAAATGAGAAGACATGAGGCATTTTGACTTTTTAAACAATGTGTAGGCTGTGGTGATACTGTATTAAACTAACCTAAATAAACCAGGACATTATATTCTATCTACAAGTGACACTTAACTCATAGTTAAAATCTTCAATTTAAAATTTTTTAGAACTTTGATTTCAAAGTTAAAACTCACTTAATCTGTAACATTATGTACAGTAAAAATCAGGGAGCACTTCGGCAATCCCAGATTTGTGAGAGCAAATGGGTGCCTCCAAGGTTGTTGAGGTAGTTGGCTGATGTTACTGTGAGGCTTGTCTCTCATTTTTGGAGATGTTAACAGTGATTGGGAAAGGCTCATGACTAGAAAAGGGTAAACAATATGCCCAGTGTCAGGAAGGACAAGAGAGAAGCACCGGTGGAATTAGACTTGCCTTCCCAACCTCAGTCTTAAAGAAGACCATGGAGAAAATCCTCCTGGAAGCCGTTTCCAAGCAAGTAAAGGACAAAGATGAGGTTAGGAACGGCTGAGACAGATTTGCCAAGTGTGAATCGTGTGTGACTGATTGCCTTTTGTGACAAGTGATTTTGTACACAAGAGGAGAGCAGCGGATGTGTTCATCTGGACTTGAACAAGGCTTTCTGTCTGGTGTCTAGTGTCCTTTCAGCCCAGCTGGTGAGATGTGGTTTGGATAGGTGAATAGATGACTGGACTGCTGAGCCGGCACAAGGTCTGCTTGGCAGCTGGTAGCTAGTGGCATTTCTCAGAAGTCAGTACCAGGGCTGATGCCATTTTATGCCTGACAGATGGAGACAGTGCAGCAAAACACAGCTTGTCAGCAGTATCGAACTGTGAGGAGCAGTTGCTGCTTTTCATGTGGACCTCGCCGTGCTAGAAACGAGCTGACAGGAGCCCCGCAAAGGGAGAGCCTCTCTCGCAGCCTGGCAGCCTGGAGAATCCCCGGCGGCAGCAGCAGCCCGGGCGGGAAGGTGGCGGCCCGAAGGCGGTTCTGCAGGAAAGGCCCGGGAGTCTTGGAAGGCAGCAGGCCCAGTGTGAGCCGGCAGCGGGCTCTTGTGGTGAAAGGCGGGACTGCACACCGAGTCCTGTCAGCAGGACAGGAGGCTGCAGACTGCAGACTGGAGGGGTTTGCTTCTTCTGGGTATTTTTTGGGACGTATCTGGTGTACTGTATTGAGTTTTGAGTTCCCCAGTACAAGGAAGACACTGTTGTACTGGAGCAAGCTGTTTGGCAAGAAAAAAAAAATCTGGAATGATGTAGGTGCAAAAATGGTTCTGAAAGCAGAAAAACGGTTTCTTCATCCAAAAGAAGAGAAAGCGTATGGGAGATTGTCTTGCTGTCCTCAGTTCCCTGACCGGCAGCTGTAGAGGGGCAGAACCAGGCTCCAGAGAGGTCCAGAGACACAGTGGATGAGTGGCAGCAAACACTGGCTGGAGCAGGAGAAATTCCTACTGGATGGAAGGGAAAAAATCTTCACGTTGAGGATGATGAAACCCTGGAGGAGCAGGAGGCTGAACTGGAGACCTCCTGGGGTCTCTTTTAGATTGAGTTACTTTGTGATTGGCAGGTTTGATAAGAAGTAGTAGGTATTGATAACAGAAGTGCAGAGAACATCAAGGGTCATTGACCCTTAGGGCATTGCCAGTAACACAAGAAACTGGTATAAACTTATTTCCTCCATTTTTAAATTAGGGTGTTTGCCCTGTTATGTTAGGTTATGCACTGTATTGAGTGTTGTTTGTTGTGCTTTTTGTTTGTCGGTGGAGATTTTTTTGGTTGATTCATTTTTTTAACAAAAGGTCCTAGTGACCTTCTAGTGCATTTTGTTTGTGGTTGCTTTGGATTTTTTTCCCCTCCAGTTTATGCTGGTTTGTTCTTCATTGTAAAGATTTCTATTGTCTGTCCAGTTTTCACTTTGCTGGTGGGTTATAAAGTTGTGCTTGCTGCATAATGGATTTTTCTTAAGCTGTTTAATTCAGCCTGCAGGTTTGAGTAGGAAGAGAATGTTAAAACCTTTTGTGTGAGCTAATTTTCTTAAGGTTTTCTGTTTCTCAGACTTTGCATGTTTTCAGTAACTTTCAAATTAGAAATTCATATAAAACAATTGCTTCTTTACATGTGCACACTGAGAATACAGAGAAGCTTTTTGTGCAGAGATTTATTCAGTGTGGTTATCTTCCTCAACGTGCATCGTATATCTTGCAAACATACATTCATGTCCAATTTCTATGTCTGCAGTAATTAAGTGATAATTAGCACCATCTCTGAGAGCTTGGCTTTAATTTTATGCAGTGGATCTTTACAAGTGGAGAGGTTCTAATTTAAACTTCAGGTCATTTCTACTTGATGAAAGAAATTTTGATAACTAAAGAGCAGAGAGCCAGGCAATGCTGTTTTCTTCTTGGCTTTATCTGTAGGTGATTGCTTGTGTTACCTTATATGTCTTTCTAGTAAATGTCAAAAAAACCCACAACTGTGTGTTTCCCTCTGTACTTTTGGATTATCCATCAAATTTACAGTCCTTTATAACAATTGAGATCATTTTGGAAGTGCTGTATAGAGCTATTTTATCAGAGGAAATAAATAGGGCATTCTCTTGGTGAAAAGGAGCTGCCTCTGAGGTATCTACATTTATATGGTGCTTAACACAACAAGACTCTTGATTCATGACTGCAGCTTTTACATCATGTTAGATTTGAGGCAGCTAGGACATAGCTAACATTTTCTTTTTGCTAGATTTATTGTTATCTGAGCAGGTACTTTAAAGTTTACCAAGGTAAACTGTGATTTAAAAAAAAAAAAAAGACAAAAGCCACTTTTTTTTTAAAATCAGAAGTCAAGCTGAAATGGAAACTTTATTGTTATACTCAGAACAGTTTTTATCAGAATAAACTTTGCAGACATTGTACTTCATTTCTGAAGCCTCCTTGCTCTGTCAATGAAAAGAGCAGCATTTCCTGAGCATGTCTTCCTGAAATGAAGAGATCTAATACAGGCCTAAGTTAATGTACCACACTTTTTCTGAGTAATACAAAACCAATAAATCTGTATAAACATGTGAATGAATTTTTCATTTCAAAACAGGTGTACTTCCAGGATGTTTTATGGGAAACTCTTTGTTACCAGCCTGCACTCAGTCCAGACCACCAGATTAGCAGCTTTTCAGATTTTACTGGGTGGTTACATAGCTGATAACCACACGGTCTCTGCAGTGCCAAAGATGAGTCACTTTCAAGTCTGTTAATCCAAAAAAGGAGGATCTCAGGTGGCCAAGGGAGTAGTTCTCTCCTGCTTGAGGCACTGTATATTTTCAGCTAAACGTTGTGCTAACTCAGGCATATTCTGGGTTCAAGCCACCCTCCCCCCCCCGCCATCCTTCAGAGAAGTGGTGTGCAAATGCTGGAAAGTGATGCTATTTTCTCATCGTTTCTTTGCTTCTCTCACTCCTGAAAATTGCAGAGAGGAGTGTAACTGTACCCAGTGGTCTATCGCTAAGGATGACTGATAAAGCCGGTGGGTCTTCATCATCACCCGGGGGTTTGCTACGGGCCGTGTGAATGGCCGTCGCTGAGCCGCTGGGTGGCGTCGCTGCATCACTTTGGGGTCCATGGGCGGTCCACGCAGCAACATCAGAAAGATGCCAGCTGCCCAAACACGGAAAATAAGTAAAAGAGCTCACTTAGATAATTTAGAGGCAAAAACTTCAGCTGTGCCACTGTTCTTTTTCTCTTGTCCTTTATACTGAGTAATGCTTGCTTGTGTCTGTGATGTTAGTAGATCATATTGTTGCTTTCACGCAAAACTGATGAAATGGAATGCAGAATGCGGTCACCCATGCACATAAACAATGCCAGTACTAACAAGGAAAAAAATACCACGATTCTGTCGCTGACCATCACTGTAATACTTACCTCACAGAGAAATCTTTATCAGACTTCAGATGAAAGGAGACAAAGATGCAGTTGGAAGTCTGGGCTTTCTAGTGGACTGGGGGTAGTGTTCTCAACATATTTTTCAATAGAATCTGTGTGTCTGTGTTTTTTCAACATATATCATCCCATGAAGTTACTGTGTCAGCACTGCTGTGAGGGGAACTAAGGTACAGAAATACAAACATTATTTGTACAGGAATGCTTGGGAGGACCTTACACAGAGAACTGAATCTAGACAGCCTGACTTGCATTTCTGTGGACCGAAAAAAATAAAAAAATAAAAATTGAGGAATGTTTATACAGAGTTTGCCTGTTGTCTCATTTCCCCTACAAATTAATAGTACTCTTAAAGCTCCTTCAAAGGTTATATGTTTCAAAAATTGAGTTTCCATTTGAGAGGTATCCTGATCATGAAAAAAATGTATTCTACAAGATAGCCTGTTTTTTCTGCCCCTTGCTTTCTCCCCACCCTTCTAAATTAAGTTACCTTTAAAAACTGTGTTTTTGTGTTTTTTTGTTTTTGTTTTTTTTTTTTTAATCTTATGTCTTCCAGAACAGTTTAATTGGGATGCTTATCTGAAAGAGACTGAATCAGTAGCTGCCCCTCTCCATTGTTTCAGACAGGTATGCCAGATACTATTTCGCAAGTGCGGGGGTACGTATGCATGTTACAGGGTGATCCTAGAGCAACTTTTATTTATTACTGCTTGAGAACTTTCCATTTGACTTCCTTTGATCTCTGGTTATCAGCAGCTTACAGTTTTGGCAGCTGCTAGCTACAGAAGTTTTTCGTTCTTGTTTTCTGCCTCAAGCCAAACTTTGGGGGTTTCATTAAAATTGTAGCTTTGGACCCTTTTCCTTTAAAAACAAAGGGCTAGTTAATGAAAACAGATAGTCTTCTCAGAGTTCAAAAACATTTTCTACTTTTTTCAGTAATTTTAGAGGTACCGTGTTTTGAGTGAGAATTGGTCTGGCTGTTTCTCAGAGAAACTTTTCCCTGCCCTGTTTCTGAAAGAGTCCTTTCAGTTCTGATTGAACAAGATATGCGTGCATGTGTGTAGTAGTTTATGCACCACTTCTTTTCTGAATCTCTCAGATACATTTGGGTTTTTTTAATTTTTTTTTTCTCTTAGCAGAGTACTTTCTGCTAAGGAGTAACGGATACTGAAGTTACAAAAAAATGGAGAGGGATTATATGGGATAACGAAGGAAATACATTATACACTCTACATTATAAATCAAGTATTATTTTATGTTGTGCCCTAGAAGTTTAACTTCCTCCTCAACCTGATGATTTGGTATGTATTTGCAGATGCAGTTTAAATCTGCCAGCTTGTGTGAGCCTCCAGGTATTCAACCCTTTGGAGGCTGAGTTGACTGCTGCAGGGATCTTTCCAGCTCTGAGCCAGAGCTGGTATTTTTCCCAGGTTGAGGAGTATCTCAGCTGTGTAGTGTTAAATAGGATGAGTTTTGATCTTGCCTTCGCTGTGTTAGGAACATAGATACTGAAGGAAGTGGATAGTTCAGGTCAGAAGAACTGTAATAGGTGGGATAAGTGGTGTGTGTCTAGTCTAGTGGATTGGGCACATCCACAGAGGTATCTTCAAGGGTTAGGTGGTGGTTCTATGGTACTGTAAATTATACTGGCCTCAAGGGAGGACCAAACAAAAAGCAGCACAAACGGAATGGTCTGAGGAGGAAAGGAACCTGAAGTAGCTGTAGCAATGGAGAATGGAGACAAATCAATGTGGTAGCATTTCCTTGTGCTAGATCTTGACTCTCAGCTTGCTCCTTGCAGATGAGAGTGAAGGTCAAAGAGTCCCTCATGTTCCATTTTCAGTGAGAGGTGGCTAAGAGTAGCAGGGTCTGTTGCTTTGAGTGGAGCTTCAGACATTAATTCTACATGATGTGATTTTCACAGTGGGTAGCAGCTCAAGTCAGATCTCAAACTCTTCTTGGGTAGAGGGAGGAGGCTGGATTGTTCTGAGATTAATGCCATACCCACAGAACATAGACCACCATGGGGGGAGCGTATACTCCCAAGAGATGTAGCTACTGTAAGTATTTTAAGTGACATGCATTGATTGAGATAGATAAATCTGAGTGACCTGGATTGCTTAAGGAGTGTGTGATTTGGAAAGAAAAGCTTTCATTTCTGTGCATAGCAAATTTCCAAACAATTTACATACGTAGACTTTCAGTTTTTCTAAGAGTTGACCTTTAAGTAGAAAGTGATATGCAATGTTAATTAGTGCAGAGCTAGCTCCTCTCACTACATAATGTTTGCAGGTTTTAGAAACTAAAGTGCTTGAGCTTTGTGTAGGACTAATTTGACTTTTAATGGGTTATGCATGAATTTTACATGTCATTATCACTCTATGTAATGCAAAGAAATAGGCTGCTGTGGCCAGCCAGAAAGCAAATAGCAGAGAAAAGCTTAATTTGACAATTATATCCAGAATTTGTGACCTGTGGGAATTCTACAAAGTTTAATTTTTGTAGTAATTAAAAATGACCTGGGGAGCAATAAATTAAAGCCACTACTGTAAATTAAGATACAGACACAGACAGCTAATGGAAATTGATTAAAGTATTTGTCTTAATCTAGAAGGTATTTTATCTGTTGCTCTAAGTTGTTTTTAATTACTACTTCAAATTTTGATGCATTCCACACTACTTGCACCCTGAAATGTCTTTTTCAATCAGTTGAAAATTTTAAATTAAAAGAAGCTCATTCCCTTGTGGTTTGAGCAGGAGTTGTTGTGGTGTGGAACAGGCTGCCCAGGGAGGTGGTTGAGTCACCATCCCTGCATGTATTTAAGAGATGGGTAGATGAGGTGCTCAGGGATATGGTTTAGGAGAGGACAGGTACGGTTGGACTTGATCTTAATGGTCTTTTCCAACCATGTGATTCTGTGAGAAGGCTGTCACTAAGCATATTTTGTTATTTTGCTGAAGGAGTTACCTTTTTAGTAGGATATCTTGAGTTGTTGGTGTTTAAACAAGCTCACCTTTTCTACAAACAAATGAAAAACTCCTTGGTTTCAATTTCAGTTGCTTTTCATGGTTGTAGAAAAATAACAGCTTGACAAGCAAGATCCTGAAATTGAATTGCCCTTTAAATTTAGTGTGCTCAGGCTCCCCTTTCAGCCAGCCTGATGTCTAAATGCAGCATTAGCAGATGCTACACTCAGCATTCACTGAATATTGCTCGCTTCTTTGGGTTTTTTGGGCTCATGCTATGCCCAGGCTCCAGCTGTTGATGTTGGTGTGCTATCAGTACTGCACCTGCACACCACAGCAAGTAGAGCAACTTTAAAAGTTAAATGTGGTGGTGACAGAATATCACTGGCACTTGTTGCAGTAGAAGATTTCTTCAACATTTTCCTGTGTAGCCAAACAGATAAATGCACCTTTATTTGCTTACTATGGATCCCCACCTATGGATCTCCATCCTGACCAGGCGGGCAGGAGAAGGGTCATAGGAGTCTCGTGAGCATGAATGCCCATAGCGTTGTTTTTTTCTACCTGCCTCCTGTATTAGGATTCAGGCTGTGTTAGTCTGGATGCGGTAACTACTGGGTTTAAATGCATGGGAGCTGGAGGAGGGAGGCTGCCTGTAGCTCTTGGCATTTGTATTCAAGAGCAGCTTTATCCTAGAAGACCTGCAGAAGATGGCTTCCGGGGTGATAGGACAATAGTCATCCTCAGAAACTTCAGTGCTTGGCTTATTTAACTTACTGGAAGAATACCGAGAAAGGGTTGGGTTGCCCTCTGTAAATACAGTGTAGGTTTTGCTGCTATTTGCAAAGGTACAATAAGAAATAAACTGATAGCATTGGTAAAATTTTCCATTGATAATTTTAGGCTGAAAAGTATTCTCCTTCTCTTTTGCTCATCTTGAGTTTGTGACAAAAAGTTCTGCTCAAAAGCAAAGTTGCATTCATCACGTTTCTTTTCCCTCTGCCAGTTAAATTGGCATTTCGTTGTATGTGTATGAATAAATTCATTTCTCTATGAACAAGCATGAGCTGCAAAGGGAAGATTTTTGTGACTTTAGGACTCTGCTGTCTGTAAAATGCAGTTAACACTAGCATCTTTTTTGTCTTCTTTCTTTGTATTGTAAGCTTTGTTTTTAATGCAGAACCTCTTTCTTGCCTTAAGCTTTTGCAATGTTCTTATCTTTGTCAGGATTCCCTTGTTACCGTCTTTAGCGGGCTTATTGTTTCAGAAATCAGTCATGTTTGTGCAGTGGGAACATCAATTATCTGAAATGGTAGCTGTTGGTACGTTATCCAGCTGCTTTTTATGACTTGCTGCTCAAAAGTTCAAAGGCTTCTCTGTATTTACCATTTTATGTGCTATGTTTGAATGTCTGAAGGCTGTATATTGACCTGGCTGATAAATTTAGCAATGCTAACAACAATAAGAAAAAGTCTTTTACCCTTTCTTATAGTCTAGAATTCCTCCTATGAACGATTTCAAAGTTGGTATGAAACTGGAAGCCCACGATCCTCGCAATGTTACCTCAGTTTGCATAGCTACAGTAATTGGGATCACTGGTGCCAGGCTAAGGTTGCGGCTGGACGGAAGTGACAACAAAAATGATTTTTGGAGGCTTGTGGATTCCTCAGACATACAGCCCATCGGGACCTGCGAAAAGAAAGGGGGCATGCTCCAGCCTCCGCTTGGTAAGAAACAGAGCTTCTGAACTAAGTAATGTGCACTGAGTATTTCTTCCATGAAGTTGATGTTACCTTTTTGTCTTGGAAAAGTCAACAGTACTAACATTTCATCAAACCATTATTTGATTGAAAAAGAGGTAAGCAAAATAATTCAAGCTGAGTGAATTGTGGCTTTTCTTTCTTATTCTGGATTCTTTTGACATAATTTGAGTTCAGTTATTTTTTTCCATAGTCTCTTAATATCAAGTGAGGGTGTCTGACAGCTTTCTCAATGGTGAGGTACACCACCATATGCCTATTCTGCAAATGTTCCCCCATACATACTCAGTCTGGGTACAAGATTTTCTTGCTTGATGCTGTGTGAGCTCCTTTTCAGTAGGTCTTCCTAAGAACTGGGGAAAGCCAATTCGCCTTTTTCCTCTTCAGTAAGTCAGAGGACTCACTAGAAGGCACTCCCTCTGAACTGACCTGTGAAAGGTCCAGCAGGGCTGTGGGCATCACTTCAGGGCAGACTGAGTGGTTTGTTGGTTGCTGAGCAAATTGGTTGTGTTCTGAGAAAGGCAGCATAGGGTGAGTGAGCGGTGTTCTTACTGTATTCTGCTTCCAGGTAGGAGAAACAGCACTCCTGAGCTTTAGCAAACTGGAAGCTTACATTGCAGGTGATTCTCACACCCTCAAATCGACACGTGTTGCGAGGTGTTTGGTCAGTTTGTTTTGGCTAGTTTGTGAGCACAACAAATGCTCATGAACAGGTCTAGCATTCCTGTGCCTTCCACGAGCAGTATGAGTGACAACGTTCTGTGTCTTCCCAAACTGACAAACAGTGCTTGGGCTTAGTCTCATTGAGGAAGTTTAATCAACGGGGAACTGTATAAAAGGGATTCTTTGCTGTATGGTGAATAGTCAGAGGTAACTTGGAGTAATTACTAGCGTCACTAAAGAGCGATACCACCGCTCTTTTCTGCGATTAACCTGTGTATTTAGGTCTGTATTCTTGCACTGTATTTGTTACAGATTAAACTTTCAGGCCTTGGAAGTCTTTAAAGAAACACATTTTTCACATTGGTATGAAAGTAGTTTTGCTTTAACAAAGGAGGAAAAATAATGACCAAAATTTATATTAAACTACCACCCTCCCAACCCCTCGCAACAGCAGTACCTCTTCCTCTGTTATCCTGATATCTTCTGATATATTAGTCTCTAATATTAGATAACATATCCCGATATATTAATCTCCTACTCTGGAGACATTCAAGACCAATCTGGACACATTCCTATGTGATCTAGTCTAGATGATCCTGCTCGGGCAGGGGGATTGGACTGGGTGATCCTTTGAGGTCTTTTCCAGCTCCTAATATTCTGTGATTCTGTGATATCTGATTTTTAGAATATGCAAGAAAACCTTTTCTTATATTAAGAAATTAACCATAAGCAGAAATCAGTTAGTGCTGTTTTCTCCCCTTATGGTTGTGAACCTACTTGTGGTTTGGTGTTATCAGTAACTCTTACAGATCTCTTATCAGAGGTACAGTGAAGATAGGTATGATTTCTCTTAGTAGCCTCTCAAAAACTTGTCATGCCAGTTTTGACTTCTGTTTGAAAGAGGGAAGTGAAGGTGTGGTTTCACTACAGCAAGGAGAGAGGCAGACAGATGCAGGAGCAGTTGACATGACTGTAACATTACACACAGACTATGAAGGTAGATTTTTGTGCTGGTTTATTGCTTTAGTAACACAAAAAAAGCCATGCAAACTAGGGTGCCCATCTAGAAAACATTATTTGGGATAGATAGGTAGAATTTGAGCTCAGAAGGACTTTTTTCCTTTCTTGTAGATACATAGAGGTTTTGGGTGAAAGCATTGGAAATTTTTGACGCGTGGAGGAAAAGTGTGGGTTTTTAAAACTTTTTTTTTTAAAGTTACTCAGTTTAATGTCTCAAATTTTTGGTATAACCTTGTAGAATGAATGTGATAATAATGTGAGAGGGTTTTAATAAGAAAAAGTATATGATTCCCTTAGCTGTACTTATGTAGAGTGTTAAGTATATGGCTTCAGTTTGGAAGCATAGTGATTTTTAAGTGTGTTTCTAAACGAGTCTGATAAATAAACCAACTCTGGTTATATATAGTGGGGGCAGTTGATCCATTAAGAAGAGAAACTTTCCACAACTGTCAGTAGAAAGGCTGATGACTTCTCTTCGGATACTGTTTCTTACTCCTGTTGGGTCAGACTGCTTCAAGTGCAGCACCCAGAGCTCAAAGTTTACCTGCCCACCAAACAATTGCTGGTTATTCAGAAAAGAATGTAAGTGCCATTATTTTGTCCTTCCTGCCCTAGATTTTTCTAGAGATAGGCTAAATTCCAGTAATTAAACATTCTGGCATACCTAGATACGTTTTTGAAAAAGCCTTTTGGCAGTTTTACAGCATCCTGTTCCTGGGCAAAGCTGGGAGCTAATTGGGTGTATAATTACCTCCTGTTAGACATTTAAGCAACTGATTTTTTAATTATTTTTTTCCTGAGTAGCAGGGAACCTTCTGGATACAAATGTTCTGCTTCTCTCATAATAACTAGCTCAAATAGTCCCTCCTACCTGATTTTTACTTAGATTTAATTATGCGTGTAACGTAGGGGTTTTGAGGAAGTGATTAATACAGCAAAGGGTACCTTTTCCAGCCTTTCTTTTTCATAGGTGAGCTTTTTTGTTGTTGAGATCTTAATGTTCTCAACAAATTATGGTGAAGATAACATTTTCTCTGGTTTTACCAGGACAGCTTAAAGGCCACATTAAGTTAATCGGAACTGTTGTTCAGTTGTCATTTCTCTGTCTTCTGTTTCTGAGTTAGCTGTGTTTCAGTAACCACACATCATTAGGTTGTAGAAAGACTCTGGTATCAAACCAGGACTGATAATCAGCTCAGCAGTCCTCAAATTGTGTTACCGTTTATCAAATATGAGCTTTGTATTAAATTAGGGGTTGTGTAGGTAGTTCCAACTTGAAAACTGTTTATTCAGCTGAAAATAGCTTAAAGCTACTAGTTAAAGAATCATTATAGCACATAATCCAATTTTAGATGACTTAATGATCCAACTTTAGATGACTTGGACTGATCAAGCATTGCCACGATACTCCACCTTTCTACTTATTTCAGTTTTTCAGTTTTTGGGGGATTTTTTTAAAAGAAAATTATTGAGTTTCCTTGTAACTCATCAGTTTCTGACAGATTCTAGTACTTTTTGCTTTGTGGAAAAATGTCCAATTTGCTCTATTATGTCTGTTTTTCTGTAAAACTGTGCCAGACATATAACTACTAAAGGTGGAGAAGAAATGTCTGCTACGTCTCTTAATTTTACTTCTTGCTTTGAAACATACATTTGGAAAGCATGGAAATCAAAAAGATATTTTTGTTGTTGTTGTTTTATTTGTTAACTGGAAAACAGTGGATTCTGAGGGAAGATTGTCTGGAGTAACAATGTTTTCAGACAAACCTTTTGTTCTGCTTCAATAAGGTAGTTCATCTAATCAAATTTGTTATAGTTTGTGCTTTTTATGAACTTGTTGAATAATATTAAAGTAGAAACATTTTCCAGTATGTTTTCCAGTATGATATATGTACTTATTGAAAGTATTTTTGTGCTTCCTTGTTATGTATTTTTTGGTTTTAAGGCCATTTATTTTCATGAAGAGGGGAGAAGAAACTGATTTTTCTTCTGTCTGTGGTCTGGTAAAAGAGTTACAGGAGTTTCAGAGAGAAAGGTATCTCCTCAGTAAACGAGAGAAGCTGGAGCAGAGGATCTCATTTTTAGAATGAGTGCAAAAAGCAGACCTGAGAAGTGAGCTAGGCACTTGTGCTGGGAAAGTTCCACTGAATTGGGGGCTGTGGGACATCCTTATCATCTCCTGTGCTAGAACTTGCATGTTTTTAAGTCCTGGATGTTTATCTGTAATATCATGAACTGTGATAAGTGATTCTGCAGGCAGTTCACTCGGGATGGAAATGCATTGTGCAGCTTTCCGCACTGACAACCGACCCTGTTTATTCCTGTGTGGCTGCTTTGATTTTGACCAAGTCCAAAACAGAGGGAAGGAGGCGTTAATAAAGCAGACTTTATAGCCTTCCCTTACTTTTTTTTTTTTTAACAAACCAAAAGTAGAGCTGTTTGTTTGCTTCTCAGGTTTCCAGATGAATGCATCCTCTTGGCCAATGTTTCTCTTAAGAACTCTCAATGGAGCTGAAATGGCACCTGCAGCGTTCTTCAAGAAGGTAAGAAGAAAGGGATTGCTAGTGAACAACTTGATATCAATTGACCCACGGTTACTTTTTTTTTCATGAGGATGCCCTGTTGTCTGCAGCACGGGAAGGCAAGACTATTATTTAAAATTGCTTTTAACTGGATTGACAAGCTACAAAGCTAGACAGGAAGCCATCTGCTTTTAGTCCACTGGATGGGCATCTCTTTTCCTTAGCTGAGACTTTAAAGTATGGTGTGTTATTTAGAAAAATTTTGTTAGCTCACCTCTTTGTGTCTCGTGGATTTAAGGTATGAGGCGTCTTGCGTTTCTTAACAGCATCATATTCGTGTCATTGTGCACAGGAGTAAAAAGTATTCGGAGGATAATAAGACGCATTAGGATACTGTAGTACTTGAAAAGGTTTTGTTAAGCATTTTAATTTGGCACATACTCATCATTTAAAATGTAGTGAGAAAGTAGTGGAAAATAGCAGAAAAAGCTGTTTGTTTTTTAAACATGATTCTTGAATAAGTTACTGTGAAATAAGAAACAGAATATAAAAAAACAATAATATTAAAATGACTTGGTTCAGTATTTCTTTCTCAGGGTGGTAAAACCCTGCTGTCACATTGAATATCTTAATTTTTGATACTAAGAGTGAAATTTACAAATGTGTCAGCAAACCAATACAGTTGCATTCAGACAAGCAATCACATAGCTTGGGTGCTAATTTATATAACTATATAAATTAATGTAATTAATATTACGTATATTTTGTGAGCCATGATGAGTCGCGCTTTCCTGTGCTAGCCTACCAGCGCATCGGGGCTGGCCTTCGGATAATGAGGTTCCTGAGGCTGAGGTGGTAATTCAGGTTCTATCAGGGACAGCTTCTGCTATGGGGGTACACGCTGGTCACGTTGACTTGATTTTTTTTTTTTCTTTTGTTCACTTGGAATTGGACTAAGATCAACTGAGTTAACAGAGGTCTATAAATAATGTCTAATGCTAATGAATTTTTCATGGATTAATTGGGAGGTGAAGCTTTTACCAGACAGTTATCAGTCCCCAGAAATATCCCTTTCCTGCAAACCTCCTCTTCTTTATTAGCATGTAATAATTTCATTTTAGTGTCTTTCCTGTCTTGCTGCACAGACATAATGTATTGGGTGCAACCTATTGCTTATGTAAATACTTCTACCAGGGTTATTCTGTCTCAGGAAATTTTGCTAATTCCCAGCTGGTTTTGTGGGAACAGAATCTAGATTTTTATACTACAGAAAAGCAAAAGCTAATTTTAAAGATGAGTAGGTTTCCTTGAATGTCTACTATCCCTTTTTGACAGTAGGGAGTATAAGTACAGATGTTGAAGAAAAATAGAGCGTTTTTTTTCTTTTTTATTTGTAAGAAGCTGTAGCAATACAAATATTCTACTACTCTTACTTTTGTAGGAACCACCAAAACCTGTGCCAAACTGCTTTAAAGTTGGGATGAAACTTGAAGCTATAGACAGAAAGAACCCATACTTGATTTGCCCAGCAACCATTGGAGATGTTAAAGGAGACGAAGTTTTTGTTACGTTTGATGGCTGGAGAGGAGCATTTGACTATTGGTGCAGATGTGATTCTCGAGATATTTTCCCAGTTGGATGGTGTAGCTTGACAGGAGATGCATTACAACCACCAGGGAACAATGGTAAGATGACTGGTAATATTGCTCAATTATTTTTTCCCCTCGATTACAGCAGAATTTTAAAAAACATCTGGCTGTATGCAGATAAGACTGAAGGTTTGATTTATGAGTAGCTGATGTGGATGAAATGTTGTCAAATTTTCTATGCGCAATTTAAAGCTTATAGGATAGTTTCTAGGAAATAATTTTTGTCTCTTCTTAGCGACTCTGGGTACGTGTTTTATTTAATACTGTTAGGAGGACTTTTGATAATCTTTAATTTTTTTGTGCCTGTGAATAATTTTAGACTTGATACAAATAACAAATCTAGTTTATAGATGGTTAAATACTCCTGTTTAATGACAGTAATAAATTTGCTGCAGCGGCATTTTATATCAAGCTAACTGCCAAGAAAGTATTCTTTGCTTCTGTGATGACTGCAGGTTTAAACTATATATTGTTTCTTCCTTCATACTCACAAAATTCTGTCTTGAAGCTGCTTATTCTGAATGCTTTGTCATCCTCACATCTTCAAGGATGTTTGTACATGTGGTTACAGAGTCCCTGTAACTAATAGCCACTATCCTTTACGATGGAGGGAAGAAGGGAAATGGAATAAAGAGGAATAAACCCTGATGATACCTACTCTGGTGACCTCGTGCCTTGTTTCTGTAGTGTAAGGCTTTTCTGTCAAACTGTTTGGGCTCTTCTATCCTCACTCCCTTCAAATATGACAGAAAGAGAGGTGGTAAAAGGGGGAAACCATATTGTAATCAGTTGCATTAATTTTCCTGAACAGAGTAATTTGTTTCTGAGGTGAGCAGCTGGTGTTAGATCAGTAAGGAATGAGTAGGCTGGTATCATACATAGAACTCTCATTGGGAGGACCAAAGAAATGGGAGGTCCTTTACAGAAGGAGTGGTGAGGTGCTGGAACAGGCTGCCCAGAGAAGTGGTGGATGCCCCAACCCCGGAGGTGTTCAAGGCCTGGTTGGATGGTGCCCTGGGCAACCTTGTCTAGATGCAGGCCTGGGGTTTGGTGGCCCTGCCTGTTGTAGGGGGGTTGGAACTCCTTGATCCCTGGAATCCCTTCCATCCCAGACCAGTCTGTCATTCTGTAACAGAAGGGAGAAGAAAATAGATCCACCATGTTGCCTGCCCTCTCCATCCCCATTGTTTTTTTCTCAGTCTTTTCCCAGCAGGTCAAGAACCATGTGGGCAATCTCAATGAAATTAGTTAAGGGTACATCTGCATCCTTGCCCTCACCTACCTGTCTGTAGCTACTGTCTGCAGTTAGTGCCAGTGGTCATAGTACCTTTAGTTTAGTCCACTTGGGCAGATTTCAGCCAGAGGGCAACTAAATGTGTAGCTGTGCTGGCAGATCCCAGGTGACCTCTGCCAGTACAAATCTGTAGGGTGAAGGCAGCGGGAAGCTGGATGAGGGCAATCCACATTACATCAGAAGTAATCTAATAGGTACCAAGCAGATGATGGCCTTAATGTCTCTGAGCAAACAATTTGTAAAGTTGCCTTTATCAGCTTCTCCAGAAGGGTGACCTTGTCTTGAGAAATCATGCATGACTTGTATTAGTTTGCTAAGTTAGCTGATTGTAGTGAAATAAAATGGCTTTATACAAAAAGAGTTGTGTAAATAAGGGGTGTAACATTTTTAGAAGATATTTTTGTGACAGTTTAGATTACTGAGTCCAGTTGCATCTTCTGAAAGGAAGTGTTGTTAAATTGTTTAGTCTACTCCAGTTTTAGAGATTGAATACCACTGGTATTGAGATAATTTGTAACGATTTCTTTTTTTTTTTAATGTTCATGCTTGGAGGTATCAAAGAGTTATTCAACAATTAGTAAAGTTGATTGTGTATTCTAGTTGTCCAGGTAGTAAACCAAACAAAATTCTTAAGGATGTTCAGATTTGCTGAAGGCTAGTTCTTGAGCTGCACTGACTCCCGTCAAATCCCACTTACATATGGAGCATGACATCATATGTTATGGAATATCCTTTTGGTCAGTTGGGCTCACCTGTCCTGGCTTTATCCCCTCCCAGCTTCTGAGATGCAGGCAGGACAGCGTGAGAAGAAGGTCCCTGACTGCTTGGCAATAACTAATACATCAATGTGTTACCAACACTGTACACATTCTAAATCCAGAATTGGAGCACTATGCCAGCTGGTAGGAGGAAAATTAACTCTATCCTTGCCAAAACCCAGGACACCTATCCGGTTATTTTTATGGATTCTGGTGCTTTGCTATACAATGAAAACACTTCAGGCATTAATAAAACCTGAAGCCTTACAAACTTGTAGACTTACAGACCTGTAGCCAAAACTGAGAATTTTGGACATGTGAGAGAAACTGGTGGCAGGGAGGTACGGGCTGGAGATTTAGTTGTTTTTGATTCTGAGGGTGAACCCAAAGTTTGCAGTTTTATTAAAAGTGTGTGTGCTCATTTTTCCCCCCTGTTAAGACCATAAAGAATCTGTTCTTTCAATTTTGCGTCACATGGTTATTTTTTATGTAGCATTTGTGCATGTTATATACACATGTCAAATTTACATAGCTAGATGAAATATTTTTTGCTCTCAGGTTATGTTTTTCATTGTTATTTGATCACTTTGAGCCATTAAAGAACTGTAATGATAGTCCTTTATTGAGATGTAAATAATAGCTTCAAGGAGATTGCAATCAAGTAATTTCATTTCAGAAATATGATAATGTCAGGATTCTTCATTAAGTCACATTAACACTGACTACTCTTGTTAAGGAAGAAAGTACGACACACACTATATTGTAGGGATTCATTTGAAGTATTATGGTATTATTCTGGCCTGGTCTTTTTCCCTGCATATTTGTGTAGTATTTGTGCCTTAAAGTACTGTATTAGAAAGTGAGAATAATTGGCCGAGTGAGGCTTAGATTACAGAGTCAATATAATGGGAAGAATTCTTGATTTTTTTTTTTTTTTTGGCTACTTTTTTGAAGGCATATAAATCTGCTGGATCATTAGTTAAAGGGGAAAAATTCTAACAACCCAGATTTTAGTGACCAATTAAACTGATATCCTGAAATCTAAGTATGAAAGTGATAAAAGATGCTTTAAATTCCATTTGTACCTAGGACTGCAGTTTCTTGTGATGTGACTCAGATTTTAGGGTCTAATTAAGCGCTTGGAAAGAGAGATGAAATGCAGTAAGGGAGACAGTATGAAAATTAGGGAAGATTTCTTTTTTTTTTTCAGCTGGTTACTGTTTTATACATTTTGGCTGCCCAGAGAGAATGTAGGAACTCTGTCGTACAGAGTTTTTAAGACCAGTTTAAACACAGGCGTCTTAGATATGGGTGAATGTATTCAGAACAGATTACATGGTATATTTAGTCTTTACAGCCTTATCTTCTGTACCTCTCATTTGTTTTAGAAAGTGAAGCTCGGGATGTTTCATTTAATAGAAGATAAAATAAAGATGGTAGCTGGTCCAGAACAACTTTTCACCCGTTTTTAATATTCAGGCCTCCTTCCTTGTGTTTATATTTTGTCTTTAGCTCTGGCCCTGTGTCCTGGTTTCAGCAGGAATAATTTTCTTCCTGGCAGCAGATACAGTAGCATGGCTTGGATTTAGGATGAGAATATTGTTGATAGCACACTAATACTTTTGTTGTTGCCAAGCAGTCAGGAACTTTCCAGCTTCTCATGCTGCCCTGCCAGCAGGAAGACTGGTGATGCACAGGAAGCAGGGAGGGGACAGAGCTGGGACAGCTGACCCAAACTGGCCAAAGGGATATTCTATATGTGACACCATGCTCAGTAGACAACTGGGGTTGGCTGGGGGAGGCAGTGTGGCTCAGGAATTAGCTGCACGTCAGTTCTTTGTGGTACACAATTGTGTTGTCCATCACTTTTTAACATATTTTTTTTGTTATTATTACTATTTTCTTCATTTTCTGTCCTATTAAACTGTCTTTGTCTCAACCCACGAGTTGTACCTTCTTATTTCCCTTTTCAGTTCTCTCCTGCATACCACTGAGGGGTGGAAAGGGCAAATGCCTGCAGGGTTAATCCACGACTATCAGAGAATGTGTCGTAGGTAGAACTGGCTGGGTGTCAGGGTATATATATGGTGAGGTATAGTGTTCAATATTTATACTAGTAGAAGCTGGGCTTAGCTGATACTGTAGTTTGCTTCCTTAGAAATCTTTCTGATGTCAGTAATTTATGTTACGTGTGGCTTGACATCAGTGCTTGGTGTTAGCTTGGTTTGCTGGCCCAAGGTTAATATCTTAAGGACACAGTAGATTGTTTTCTCTGCATGTCGCAGTCACTTAAGTGCTTTTAGAGATGACTTGTCACTCGAAACATCAGTGTGAACTCTATCTGGTAAAGAAAGTTGGCATGATAATGTCTATGCTGGATCAGTCTGAGGGACCATCTACTCTAGCAGGCTTTCCCCAGCAGTGGCTGGGAGCAGATGTCTGAAGAAAAGCAGAAGCACATAGAAGAGAGGTTTGCAGATGTATTCCTAATATCTGGCTGCCTACAACCCAGCACCTCCCGAGCCAAGGATAATGCTTTTATGCTGAGTAACTCCCGGAAGATCTTGATCTGCACTTTTAGCACCTACAGCATTCTGTAATAAGGAGTTCTGTACTTGAGTATATAGGCAATACCCTTTTTCTTTCTGATGGTTTCATTTGTTGTCCTCATGTCGTTGCACTAAAATATTTTCTTCTACTTCCACTACTTGTACAGGAAGACACAGTAGTCATTCTCTAATTGCTGCCTTCATATCCATCACAATTTTATAGACCTGTATTCTGACTTCCCTCAGCTGTCTGTATTTCAAACCTGTAAAATCCCATTCTGGTTTGTTCTTCCTCGTTCTGGGATCAGTTTGATTTCTCTGATTGCCTTTGTTCTTCTGTTCTATTTACACTTCAGCTGTGCAATCTTTGAGCCACTGGAACCAGAAGTGCACAAGATAATTAAGACTTAATGACATTGTGGTGCTCTATATTGTTTTTTTTCTGATTCTTCTATAATTATTAATGAATTGGTATTTGGGAAGATTTGTACTACTACTGAGCAATGAACTAATACTGTTGTAAAAATATTTATATTAATTTTAAGGTGACATTTTTGTATACATTGACTAATAGCCTGTCATCGATGACAGAAGTTAGATTAGTTTGAATTGCTTGACATTGAATTTAATCTGTTACTTCCTGAGCAACTGCTCAGCTTTAGAAGATCTTTTTACATCTTTGCTGACAGTTTATTCAGCAGTTGTCACCATCTCATCCTTCACTCTTGTCCTGCATCATATATGAATTCAATGGCACAAACCCAAGCAGAAGTCTCGTCACGATGTCTCTAGAGTCCTCTCTCAGCTGTGGAAACATGTCTGTTTATTCCTGGCCACTGTTTGATATTTCCCAAGAAATTCTGTAAAAAGATTGCAAAGATCTTTACTCGTATGCATTTCTGGCATGCAAGAGACTGTGGTGTAAGATCTTGTCAAGTGCAAATCCACAGGCTACATAACTGACTTTCTGTTGCCTGCTTGCTTATGGACTCAAAAAAAAAATAAAGATTTTCTAGATGTGCCCTTTCTCTGTGAAAACTGTGATTGGTTCTCCCCCAACACATTGTATATATCCTTGAGTTCACTACCTCTGTTCTGTACAAGTCTTTTGCAGCTTGGCCATACAGACATCAGCTACCCTGTCCATACCTTTCTGGCTGGAGAGTTGGCATCATGTTAGCTACCTTTAAATCTCTGAAGTTCCGGCAGTTTTAAGGACAAACCCGCACAGCACTATCAGTAGGTTGTTCAGTTCATCTTGTTGTTTCCTTAAAATTCCAAAGCGCTGTATGGCTGTATGTCCTGCCATCTCTCTGCTGTTGGTTGTGTCTCGTTTCCTGACATACACCACTGGTATTTCATCTAAGTGAACTTTTTTTGGCATCACTGGATAAAGGGTTCTGGTATGTATGGCAGCTGATGTGATGAGCTTCCTTGGAGTGAGTGTGAATGCACAGTAAGGTTCAATCTCGTTGCTTCAGTATGGTCTCCTGCATTTGCTCATTCTGAAATTCGATCATCTCTTGGGTCCGTATAGCTTCTGCTTTTGATATGCTTTAAAAATGCTATTAAGGTCAATATCTTTTGAGTGTTTTCTTTTCTTTTAGTAGAACAAGCACACTGTTTTTCTACTTATATACACCCCAGGCTGTAGTTTTTATTTTACTCAATCGAATAATAGAAAGCTGTTACTGTGCCTAAGAATATTCTTGTATTACACTCTAGCTAGTTGTATCAGAAACTTATTGTTGACGTAGATAGCAGATGAGTGGAGACTGTCAGAGTAATTTTTGGTTTACTGCTTCTATATAAATTCCTTTTATTGTTTAGCTGTTACATGTAAATAGCAGTTACTCAGACAACTCATCTCTTTTTTTTTTTTTTATAATAGAAGTAAAACCCTTTTCGTAAAAGAAAACAAAAGAAAAACTGGGGACAAGCCATGTGGGAAATAGTGAGTAGTTTCACCTGCAAAGATTGATTTCAGTATAAAGCAGCATCTTTCATTTAGATGTGAACAGCGTCGGGAGAGGGATTGGTTTCTATATATCCCTGATCCCCACAGTCCTATGAAGCCGGATCTTGTATAAAGGTGATGCAGGAACTCAGGAAGGAGGAACCACTCTCTGCGCTCTACAGGAGAAAGTTTGGGTGACCAAAGATGACACACTGTAGCTTTTAGCCTTAGTCCCCTTCTTTCTTTCCTTCTCTGTCCCCACCCCTTCTTCCACATCACATGTCACCCCATTGCTTTTCTCCCAATTCAGTGCATTTATTGCAAGTGAGAGCAATCTTCTTTCATTACGCTAATCAGCCTGTGATGTTAAAGGTCTCCTTCAAAAGCTGTCTGCAGCAATAAGAGTAGTACAGGCTCAAGCAGAGATTAAAAAGTATCTTACTTGTCTGTTTTATGATTTCTTAGTTTAGTTCTAATTTTCAGGCATATTTTTTAGGGCTTACTTTGTGCAGATTTTTCCAAGCTAGCTACTGGAGATGCACTTCTCTCTTACTGATAAGGAAACAATGTCAAAATAGCTGTGCTGTATTTTTGGCTGGGCTGTATACGAATGTGCAGCATCCATATAAATTTAAGTACTACTCTGTAACATTTAGAGATGTAACCAAAGCAGTGTTGAAACTTTAGAAAGGACTACAGTTAGATCTTTGAAAAGACTCTGCATTGTTTAAAGCATCAAAAAAAACCACACCCAAAAATCAGTGTGGAAATTCTTAAGTTTCATTAAAGGAAGAAACAAATGCTGAAGCGGTACAATTTCATACTGCTGGAGGTTTCATTTTCCTCAGTGCGGCCAGCTTTGTTTCACGAGCAGGTCACAGTAGTTAAATCGGGTACATACAGTAAGCAGATTTATGCTGTCTTCAGAATTGTATATGAAAACGTCCTCAGTGCTTCAGGCTAAAATCTGATTTCCACATTCTCTCACATGTTAAGCTTTTATTTGGTATTAATGTTTCTTGGCATCTTGTGGCAAGGCCTGGATGAAGCTGCTATAGGGCAGTAATCACTTAAGAAAAAACATTAAGATTTCTGAAAGCTGTGACTTCACTGTAAATCTGTTTTTCTCACAATCTTACCATGTTTATTTAGAAGATAGCTGTAATTTTCTTTTAAGTGGAAAGTATTCCAATGCTTGTATTTTTTACCGTTACATGGAAATTTTAATCTTTTTTTTTTTCTTCTTAATTTACTCATGTTCAAGTCTTGTGGCTACTAATGTCAGCAGTGGTTGTGTTCCTTGGATGGGATTGTGTAGATTTTTTCCGAATCTGTGTTAGGACTTACAAACTCTCTTACAATATCAGTGCTGTGATTCACATGTTGAAACAAAACAAATTGTAGGATTGCAGTAACTATGCTCTGTGTTTCTTTATCTTCTCTTGAAGTATGTTGCATTTAATGTTTCACTTCTAGCCCACCTTTCATACTGCTGATGCTGTTTGGGGAAGAATAATGGCAAACACTGGGCAGAATCAGTAAGGATGGGATGATGAGTCAGGATGCTAAAACTCTTACCCCATGTATAGAGTGAGGCTTTGCCAGGCTTATTGCCAGGCTCGTCAGCAGCCCACCAAAACTTTCTGCAGGTAGCTCGGGCTTGTGCTGCTTTGATAGTTTATTTGGTATTGCTTTCATCCATCTCACTTTATTAGCA
>VXBZ01011683.1:846173-915342 GCA_013399135.1 Heliornis fulica | reverse complement strand
TGTGGGGAGGGGGGGGGCGGGTGGGATCAGTTTTTTGGTTGGGGTTGGTTTGGATTTGTTTTTCTTTTTTCAGGGGTGATTGCAATGGCAAGGCTTTGTTGAAGGGCGAAACTGAAAGCTGACTTTTTCACAGTTCTTGGTTTTCTGCAGATTAAAGAGATCTATCTGGGAGTCNGTGAGGGACTGAAGGTGCTACAGTGGTGCCTGCAGAAGAAATGCTTTCCTTTCCTCCACTGTTGTCCTTATGTTGCTTGGAGCCCTCTGCTCCAGCTTTTGGGGCTATGAAAGGAAGGCTGGGATTTTTCTCTGACTATAGCAAGAGACTTTGTTTTCTCCTGTCTTTAGTTATACTGGTAGCAGAAACTAAAATCTAGAAAGAAGAAAATCACAAGCAGTATTGTTTACGTCTTGCCACGGTGGATGTAAAATCATGACTTACAACTTGATTTTGCATCATAGCAACATTATCAGTTAGTGTCTCGCTGCTATCTCTTAACCAAAAGGAATCCAAGCAGATAGAAAGAGGTGGCAGGTATTACAGATACTTACACTTTTGTGTGGCTCTCTTGTTCAGTTGAGACATAAGAACATAAAATTTTATAATCCTTGGCAGTAAGCTGTTTTTGAAAAATTGCTAATCTTTTCCACCTCCTTTCCCAGCTGTCAGAAACTATCATGGTAATAACTTACTGTATTAAAGAAGGTTAATTTTATAGTTAAAATCCTGGGTTAGAATTCAGGAAGTATGTTCCCATTACTTCTTCTATAGAATGCTCACATGAATTTAGGGTAAATTGCTGAATCTCTTTGCCTCCATTTATTTATTTGTTTGTTTGTTTGTTTAATCCGAAGACGAGAGAAGGAAGGGCTCGGTATTTAGTATTCTCAGAAGAGCATTATTTGGATAGCATCTCAGTGAGGGAATAGAAACAGTACTGCAGTACAAACAGAATGGTTTCTGCCTGGAAAGAAATGCCCGTTTAAACACTGAATTACTGTTTTTACTGTCCTAATTGGCACTTTCACCTAAGGTAGCAGCACTGTGTTCACAGAATATGTGGCAAAATGTGCTCCTACCTTGCTTCATGTAATTTTACTTAAGCTTTTTAAAGTCTTGTCTTATAATTGCTGCTCTGTGACACTAACTGAATGGTACTTTTCTAATGTTTAAATATTATAAATCTGAACCTTGCCTCCGCCTCCTTGCTTTTCATAATAACAGAGTCAAACCATAGCTGTGGATTATCCGGGGGAATTTCACTAATTAGACTTGCATGAGAATTCAGGCTTCTGAACTGTCACCTGTCCTGTCCCAAACACTGGAGGTTTCAGTAGCTTCGGATTTCACAGTTGTCACAAATATATGACTTACTCTGGAAGTAATCTTGGAGATAACATAATAGGGTCAAATTTTGCAGTCTTGCATGCATGTGGTCATTTTTTTCTGCTTCAGGAAGCAGTATTTGGCCCTCACCTGAAGTCCAATCTTTCATATCCTTCTCATTCATGCAGATGAGTGCAGTTGCTTCCAGTGGCTCCACTTGTGCAAACGAGGGCTGCGTTGTGTTAGTGTGCCTTTAGGCCCTGAGTTCCACAGTATGGGATTTGGGCTTTCCCTTACGTTGGACACAAAGTTCATAGATGTTGGATTCTCAAAGAGATGCATTGGGGAGGGGCGGGGGTGCAGAAATCCAGAAACACTGCTTTGAATGAGGAGTAATGGAAAATGTGAAAGCTGGCTGTGTCATGTGAAGGTGGTCACCTATCACCCTCACTGACTTGACAGCATAACTAGAGCTGTGTTTGAAAACTTTGAAAATGCTGTTTAACTGCTGACATTACTGTGGTAGGGGGCACATTTCTCTGCTCTTCACTCACTGAGGACGCCTGTACAGTTTTTCAGTGTAAATACGAGACTTGGGGAAGAATGCTGGATGTGGATGAGATGCATCCCACTCCTGAAGCTGGAGCTGTGGATATTCACATAGAAGAGCAACACACACACAAACCACAAGAACACTTGATTTTGTTTGTGCAAATGAGAAGGCTTTTGTGATGCAAAGCAGCGTCCTGAAAAGACAAATGTGCTTTTTTGGTTGTAAATATCCCAGCTAAATACTGCAGTAATTGCAAGCAGAGCTTGGCATTTTTGCTCTCTATTCTCTTCATCGTTATATTTTAACAAGTTCTCATGAGACTATTAAAATGTCTTAGTTTTTGGAACATGTGGCCTAGTGGGGATAGCTCTGTCTACAGATGCAGTGGGCTGGCAGCTTGATTTTGCATGTCTTTTCATTTTCCCCCAGATCCTGTGACCCAGCGTAACCTTTGGTCTCCCTCTGAAGGCCGGGGTGAAGGAAGTATGAGCAGGTGACTGATGATCACTGTCAATACAGCCAGCAGACAATATGGGAATTACTTTAGCAGTCTCCCACTCCCTCGAGCTCCCCAACCCCATCCTCTCTTAAATCAACAAATGCAAATAGCAGCCTCCTCATTTGCCGCTATCTCTGGGAGGCTGCCGGGGCAGAATGGGCTTTGTTGCAGTCCTGCCTATTGAAAAAAAGCAGTTTCAGCCCTAGGCAGAAGGGAAAATACAAAATGGGACCTGCCTCCCCCCCTCCCCCTTAATGGTTAACACTGCTAATATTTGGTCCTCTGGCGTGTACAGGTAGGAAGATGCTGTGATAAGGTTACTTGATATGTCTGTTTCCAGAAGGCTGTCTGAAGTGGTTGGAGCTGTTTGCATTACTACTCTCTGTAGGGTAAATGTCCTTCTGGAGAGGAGTAGGGACTGTCCTGAAACTCATACCTGTGCTCCTAGAACCTGCTGGTGTTGAAGGTAGCTGTGCATTTAACGTTAGCCCTGTCTTTACTGTGTGAGAATAGAAATGCGTTTGCTAGATTTCAGCATAGGCAAAGAGTCTGTGGACCAACATTTCTCCATGGTTGTTTCGTTAAATACACAGCTGCATAAATAAAAATAGCTGCATTTTACATCAGTGTGAGCACAATACAGCATGTGATACGTAGTGCTGCATTATACAGCAGTTACTGTACGGTTGGTATTGTTCTGCTTTCCAGATCTACAGCTTAATGCAAGTTGTCATTCAGCAGTTCAGAGACATAAGAGTAATGCCTTGCCAGCATTTGGTTAAAATTCTGTTCATCTTACTTTAAGTTGACAAGGCGTATGAAAAGAAGTTTTGGCATGCACAAATAAAAGGAAGGTGATGGCTTTGCATATCCAGGAGGTGGTTCTTCACAGATACCTAGGGATATCATGCCTGTATGTGATGTATTAGGATTGCAGCCAGCCATAATGAAGAGATTTCTTCTGAACTGCCATTTAGGAGTGTTAAATTAATAACCAAATCAGACAAATAGCAATATATGCAAATACTCCCACAGCTTTAAAAATGTGTGTCAGTAGTACTTGTATTGTACAAGATGTCTGGTTGCAGTGTGTATTTCATCTTACTGTGATATTTTCTATTGCAAATATTTAGTAACATTTCACTCCTGAATAAAAATTCAGAGTTAAAGTAACAGTTGGAAAGCTGGGTACCGGGTTGCTGAGGTTAATATATCTCTCACGTAGTTAAACATTAAAACTGTTACTCGCTCTTTAAGTGTGTTCTTTTGTCAAGATCTCATTTTAAGCATATCTTTGTGTTTTACTTTGTGTTTTACTTGCTTACCAGAAAGTCTGAAAGTACTAATATTTCTGGAGGAGAAATGCTTCAGATTCACAAAAATCCAGGAAATTAACTGTCAGCAGCCCCTGTGCTCTGCTTTCAGTCTGTATCAGGCACTGGTAGCTGATAGTCAAAGCCTGCTTCATCTTGCAGTACTTTTAAGTCATGTCACATTAATTCATGGTTTTTAAGGTTAGGGTGAATCTCAAAGTCTCATCATCAGTGAGATGCAAAAGGCTATGAGAGAGGCAGTGTGATACCAGAAAGCCATCTCATTTTAGTGTAAAGGCTTCAAATGATTTCAAATACAGGATGTGTTCCTTTCCCATGCCTCTTGCAAAAAGGGTGGTTTGATGTCACAAAATATCCTGTTTTCATCTTCTTACCTCTCACAGCTTTGGATTATCATCTCACATTGTACACATATTGGATCAGTTTTTGTGTTGGATTGGGACATTGAGCAGAGAACCAGTTCAGTGTTAAGAATGAATAAAAATGATACTCTGATTTTTAATTTTTTTTTAATATTATTATTTCTTTCGGAAGTCCTTCTTCCAAATACACTTTCAAGTCTGGATGGCTCCAGGTAGAAGAAACTGTGTCTAGTTCTGTGAACTTAACTTTGCAACTGACACCTCAGACAGATGCTAATTAACAATACTTTGCCTGTCATCAGTTTCTAGTCTTTGGGGGGAAGATTTTCTTTGATGCTCAGAATTGGTTTGTAGCTCTCTAGAAGTAGTTGGTGTGTCTTGTAATGGTGGAAACTGCTCTTAGAAGAGAACAGGTGTATTATGGCCTGTATAATTTGTCAAGTACTTTGAAGGCCATTCTTGATGTATGGCACTTTACAAATATCTTACTGTAATGAAAATTATGGGAAGCATTTGTAAGGTGAGTGGATCAATTCTGGTTAATTTGTATTCTAATGTTTCTCTTCTAGGAAAGTCCTTCTGAAATAATGGATGTAGAGAGTTTTCTCTTGGGTTTTAATGAGGTTTTATAGTTTCATGCCACCCATTTAAGTTCAAATTATCCAAGTATATTTATTTTACAATATAAATTGTGCACTACATTTTCATTTTTTTAAGCCTTTGTTAGAAAAGTTGCTTTCCATCGTTCATTTTGAGGTTTTCCTCCCCTCCCCTTTTGTTTTTGTTTTTCCTCAGTTTCCATTACAAAGAGCAGTGCAAAAATCCAATCTTCCCCTTCCAAAGTGACCCGGCGTTCAATGCAGTCTCCACAGAAATCTGCTCCAGTACCAGCGCAGCGGAGCAGGAAACCAGGTCGGGGCAAACCCCCTGGACAGTCTGCAGTTCCCAAGAAGGGCAGGTCTCCTAAAAATATTCCCCTGACAAAAAGCACCTCTCATACTGAAAATCTTAAAACAAGGAAAAAAAGTTTAAAACCTGGAAAAAAGGTTAGTCCTTATCTACTACTTTACTTTATATTGCAAAGTTTTGTAGTGATTTTTTAAAAATTATTATTTAATTTTCTTTCTTCTCTTCAGCCTTCAAGGCTTTACTGTTTTCAGCAGTTATAAGAAAAAAGTCTAGAATAGTAATTCTGGAATATATCAGTATAAACTCCTGTGGATTGCTTCATTCCAAAACAAGATGACTAATTTATTTATAGGCGAGTTGTTGCTGTTGAAAAATACTATTCTGGAATAGCCGTTTGCAGTAAAATTACAAGAGCCAGGGAAGCCTTCAGGCCTTATAGGCTGGGTTACTTTGTTACTGAACCATGTGTATAGTTTGCTTGATTTTTTTATTTTAACTTTTTGTGTTTATTTTTTCTTGCATGTTTAGAAACAAAGGACTAGGGAAAATGAAGGGTTTGTTGCAAAATTGAGGCATCATGCAGCTGGATATCCCCTAACCCTGGAGATACTAACATGAAGCAGGAAGTGTTTTCCCAGGTGACACATTTCTCCAGGTGTGGGCTTAATTCTGCCCTGATAAAGACAACAGTGTCTTTTTGCCTTTATCCCTGCCAAGCTGTGTCACACCTGGACAGTTGGCAACTACCTTCAGCCTCAGCTCCTCCAGAGCTACTTGACCAGGTACAAATCAAGACTGCTGAAACCCACCACCATTACTCCCATGTAACACCAACAGTGATGGGTAAACAATCCCAGAGTAAGCTAGTTCAGGGACATAAACTGGGAAAGAACTGTCCCAGCATCCATCCATCTTACTGCCGCCTTTGTCTGCTCCCAGACCATCATATGACAGAGATGCTACTGCTGCTGCAAGGAAGGACATGGCCACAGCAGGGCAGATGCAGGCAAGTCTTCAATATCCATGGAAGTACAACCTGGGTTTTGAGGCTTATTCACCCACTGCAGGCTGTAAAAGAGGAGTAGCAATCCTGCAGTCTCTTTCCCCAGACACTTTGTGTGTCCCCCCATATCCTTCCCTTCTTAGCCTCAGCAGCAGTGGGGGGGATGGGAGTATTGTTTTTTCTGGGGTTTGAGGTTTTTTTTCTCCCCTCCCTTTGCCCAAGTTTCATAAAATTGAAGTTTGGGAATTTTTCTCTGCCAGTCTGGATCACTGTGGACTATGGGATCTATTGCTAGTGATGTGTGGGAAGGGGTGGAGTAATGGCACAGAGAGGACTTGTCCCTTCAGTGCTTGTGCTGGTCAGTGTAAAGTGCTAGTGAAGGGACGTTACTAGAGCACAACTAGAAAACTAGCACAAAACTGGGTGCAACTGGTGGATGGGGTGTTTTCCATAAGTCTGAGGGGCTTTAAAGGAGAGCACTGAATGCAGCACTTGCATGTGCTAAGGACGTACTCGTTACGGCAGGATGCACATTTTCCAATAAGAGTTTTGTCCTCTGTGTCTCACAGGAGCAAAAAAAAAAAAAAAAAAACTGAGAGGCTCTGTGTATCCTTTGAAAGAGTTCAAGGCATCTCACCTTTAGAGGAGACTTCTGGGCTCTAAATGCTGGGGGTGTCTGAAAGTGCCTCTTTGCATTTGTCACCTGGTACTTGAGAGGGTTTATTTGGGGAGTGGGGCTTACTGTGGGCACTCCCTGCCTTGAAGCAGTGAATCTGCGGTACCTCTGTGCACTCCTGGGACCGGGCAACTAGGAGTTGGGTTTTGCAGAATCTAAATTTGATGTATCTAACTTGTGAGTTCCACTATGTTAACTTTTGCATTACAAACTTTACCAATGAGCTCCTTCTGAGAAACCACAGAAGGCTGTTACTGCTTTGGTACGTGGTTGGATTGCCAAGATGTTATACATATGTGCAGTCTCTTATTTGGACTGTTACACCTGTTAGCATGAGGGTGAAGAGAGGAAAGGGCTTTGTGTGAGTTCTGCACAGACAGAGCATGTCTGAGATTGTGACAGGGAGTGCCATGCGGCCTGTATACCTCACAGTACATAGGCAAGTGTAATGTAAGCGGTATGTGCCTGGAGATTTGGAACTGCCTTTTTTGGTTGTTTGTTTTTTTTTTTTGTGGTGGTGCTTTATTTGGTTCTGGTTTGGTTTGGTTATCTTCAAAACAATTCAAATAAACCCTCCAGAATTTCAGGATAAGTGATTGTGCTTTAAGTGGGAGCTGGCCATGTGGTAGTTGAAAAACCTGTATAGAGAGATTGCTCTATGCTTGATATGCTGTAGAGTTGTTCAACCTTCTTTGTCCTTTTAAGTTTGTTGTTGTGTTTCCATGTTTATCATTTGGCAGATTTTACCTTTTATCAAACAGCTATAAATGTTGAGCTCATCTGTCGTTTTCTACTTCTGTATAAAAGGTTTTCTAAGCTTCTCCAGAAGTATGAGATGCATGATAGGCTTTGTATTCTGTTTGTCTCCCACTGTATGGTTTTACTCCATCATAACAAAGAAGAAAATCTCTTTACATCTCTTGCGTTATTTTTAAAAGTACACTTTGCATAACAACGTAAATTGTTCCTTCCAGAATCTCCTGTGGAAGTGCCTTGAGTGCAGATCTCAGCCCTAAATTTGACCCCCCATGAAGAGAAATTTTTACTTATCAGGGTAGAGGCTCTGCAGTGGCAGTGCGGTGCCAGAGTGCGAGCAGAGCTCTCCACAAGCAAACGGAGCTGCTGAGCCTTCCCAGCTGGCTGGGGCCAGCCAGCAGCACCCTGATCAAGCAAATGTGCTGAGCCCTGCTGGGAACGCGGCCTGCTTCATGAAACATCATGGGATGCTTGGGATCACAGTTTACTGCTGGGCAGTTTGGGGTTGCAAAATGAGAACCTCAGCTGGGCGAACAGTGTGCTGTATTTCCAAAACTCATGCCTTTCCTTCTTCTGGAAGAGAAGACTCGCTAGCCTCACCACACTTGTGTGTTGTCATGGAGGGCAGATTGTTCCTCCTTCTTACGGGTTTTCGTGTTTGTGTTTTGTTTTCATGCCTGCATTTCTCGGATTTCCTCCTCTTTCCCCTCAACTCGGCCACCCGTATTTTGCAGCGTGGTGACAGGCAATTGGGCACCCAAAGAGTTCTTGCTCCAGAGCAGCTTTCAGGCCTATCAGACTTCAGGTCAAAAGCTCCAGCTTCCCAAGTGTGTTTTTGTTCTCTGTATTAAGGATGAAGAGAGACCTTTCTGTCACGCATCGCTAAGATACGTAGGCAATTTCTGACAAGTAATACATCACTGCTTGGTTCAGCATCTGACCTGAACCACCTCATCTCACTCGTTATTATTCTTTATAGGTGTTGTGAAGAAGGTAAACACTGCTGCTCTTAGGAAGGTGTATATTTTGCTTGCTTTTGACGTGCTTTTTAATACATTAACTGGACAGTACACTGCTTCTAAAAGTGTCAAGCATGAATACTGCTAAATGCAAGATGGCTTACTCCCCCTTAGCAACTGGACTGAATTTTCAGTTCACTATAGGTCAGTTTTAGCAGTAAATCCTTACCACATGAGTAGTCAGTCAGGTCTCTGCTGTCTTCAGCTGTGTCAAGACCTTGGACAATCTGTTATATTCCTAGCTTTTTAGGTAGGTAAGAGAATGAGAACATAATCTGTTCTCACATAACAATCAGTGATGAAGGGAAAAATGATGAACTTTTTCAAATTCATAATTTCTTTTATTTCCATGTGTTTTAATAGCATATCAAAGCACATTAGAAGTGCCTTCCTTGTGCATATCTCTTTTCTAAACTCCAATCCAAACTAAAATCAAAATTATTCTTTCCTGAGGTGGAAGATAAGGAATACTGACCGATTTCTAAATCTTCTTGCTGGGAAATCTGGTTGTCTGTCATACGATAAGTTTCAAATAAGTTTGTGTTTGTGAAAGGAGAAGGTTTTGGCCTCATAACTGGATTGTAACTACTTGTTTATTTGATATTTTGCATAAAGCACAAATTCCTGAAAGCAATTACTTGAGAATTTCAGTCCCTTTGAAACAAGCTGAGGGACCTGTTAGAGGTAGTCTAGAGGAGGGCCACGAAAATGACCAGAGAGCTGGAGGACCTCTCCTGCGAAGACCTGAGCTGAGTTTGTTCAGCCTGGAGAAGAGAAGGCTCTGGAGAGACCTTGTAGTACCTGAAGGACCTTCTAGTACCTGAAGGGACCTACAAGGAAGATGGGGAGGGACTCTTTATCAGGGACTGTAGTGATAGGACAAGGGGTAATGGGTTGAAACTAAATGAGGTCAGGTTTAGATTAGATGTAAGGAAGACATTGTTTAGGGTGAGGGTGGTGAGGCCCTGGCACAGGCTGCCCAGAGAAGCTGTGGCTGCCCCCTCCCTGGCAGTGTCCAAGGCCAGGTTGGATGGGGCTTTGGGCAACCTGGGCTAGTGGAGGGTGTCCCTGCCCATGGCAGGAGGTTGGAAATAGATTGGCTTTGAGTTCCCTTCCAACCCAAACCAGTCTGTGATTCTGTGAAGATCTAAGCGCACTGTGAAGTTGACATGTAAATGTGACTCAGATGACTGCTTTGAGTTGTAAATAAACCTAGATAATTCAAAGGGTATGGATAGGAAAATAATCCCAAGCACCTTTTCTGTACTTTCTAAGATTTAGAAGGTCACGAATTTGTATATAAAGCTCATTCTTTTTCTCACTTTTTAGACAGAGGTGGGCTCCTTTTTAAATCATTTGAATTTTACTGTTTTACTTAAATAAATGTTAGTACTGCAAAGTGATGGTTTCTGGTCTTTCTTGGAATTTCATCTTCTCTGCTTACTTCTGTAGTAAGGAACCACATACATTCAGGTGGTAACTGATAGCAAAAAGGTTTTGCATATTCCTTAAAAAAACATTAAACATTTTGACTTTGGATTTTTTCTCTAAACAGAAAAAAAACTCGCTGGAACAACTGACTCCTCAATCACCTTCTCATTCTTCTTCTGAGGGGGACAGTGGCACCGGGCAGATACTTAAAGACGGAATTAGCTTGTCTGGTGCAACTGCAGCAGTTATATCGACAGGTAAAAGGCAAAAAAAAAAAAAAAGCACAGTTTTAGTGTGAAGTGGCTTCCATTTCAAGCCAACTATTAGTGTCATTTTATGAAGAATGTGCTGCAAGCTTATTACTGGAAATCATTATCCATCTACCCTGTTTTTAAAGATGTTTGTAGGTGGCAGTGTTACTTTGCAGAGCTAGTATTTTGATGCCTGTGTTACAGCAAGAAGTGCTGGATCATGGGGCTTTTGATTGATCTGCCAGACCTGGCAGTTTGTTTCTGTCTGAAGAAGGAAACTGTATAGTGCTTTAGTGTCTGTCCCACTCCTTCATATTTGAAATGGGAATAAATGTAGCTAGAATCCTCTGATATCGTTCAGGCTGTACGGCCTGAATATAACATTACCTAATGGAGATTTTATCTCTGTATAGCTTTACTTTAAGAGAAACACATAAGGCTGTGAAATAAGAGAGAAGCTCAGAAAGTATATGTGCATGTTGAGCCTTCTGAGGTGATTGGTATGTTTTTTTCCTAAAGATTAAAACTAAAAAGACAGTTTGGAGTTCTAACTTGGAAATGTGTCTTAGATTCTTGGCAGTAAATATGCCTGTTCTTTTTCAGTGTGTGTTTATGTCAACAAGCATGGGAATTCTGGGCCTCACCTGGATAAGAAGAAGGTTCAGCAGCTTCCAGATCACTTTGGCCCAGGTCCTGTCAACGTGGTGCTTCAGCAGGCTGTGCAGGCTTGTGTGGATTGTGCCTATCAATCCAAAACAGTCTTTGGATTTCTGAAATCTGGCCATCATGGAGGGGAAATGATAACTGGTATGTGAAGACGTTCTGTTTCTTCTGTTTATTCTCTTGGTTGTGAACTTGAGGTAGGGCAGAAGAACTGAAGTAGCTGCAATGAGTTTGTATTGCTTTATATTGCTAACTATTTGAGCACAATAAAGAACCATAGACTTGTGAACTCCTAAGTACCAGTGGTGTGATTTACCTCACTCTGGGTCCAGAATGATTTGAGCAATTCTTTAAATATAGGTTTTAGTAGCAGCGGTGCTAAATTACATGTGTGCCAGACAACTAGATTCTTATACTAAGTAGAGCTCATGCACCTCATTTAGCAGCTGTAGCCAAAATGTTTGTCAAGTGAACGCACTACAAGTGAAATACCAGCTTTATTAATTCAAGTAATTTGCATAAACTTAACCATACATAGTGTTTGTGTTCTTAATGCCTAAACTGAGTGGGTGAAAAGTTTCAAACTAATGTGCTTAGCTGCCAGGCAAGTGATTCCACATGTTAAAGTTGCTGCTTCTTCCTTCCACCATTCCCCAGAGTTGTGGCAGTATCTAAGGTTAGCGTTCACCCACCTATGTCCCCTATTATGGAATAGGTTGATTTCTGCTACATATTAATGGCAGGTCTATAGATAAATTATCTCTATATCTCAAACTGAATAGCTGCTGCTTGACATTTTTTTCCCTTCTAGGCTAGGAAATATTCTATATATCAGCGAACACGTCAATTAGTAATTCCATCACTGGCAATAAAAAAGACTTTGCATTACTTGAGTCTCTTTACATTAACACCAGATTTGAAAGATGATTAGTGGAATACAAGTTCAATAAAATCCTCTTAAAGATGTTGCTGTCTAACAATAAAAAGCAGCACCCTGACCTGTGTACAGCAGAGCTGCAGAAAGCCTTGCTCATGTGTCCTCATCTGTTCACAAAACAGTATTGATACTTTGCCTCACCTAATTTAGCTGAGTCGATTTTGCATGAGCAAAATGCACCGAGATGTGCACTGCCTATGTTTGTTTGTTTATTACAGAGGACTAAATCATAGGCCAATCTGGGCTGTGACTGAGTAGTTGAAAACAATAATTTCAGGGAAGAAAGAGAAATGTCAAGATTTTTTTTGTAGTTTTGGTTTGTTTCCATTCAGAAATTTGGAATGAAAAGGAATTACTGCTCTGCACCATTCCACGAGGCCTGGATGCACAGAAGTCAGCTCTGTAGTCACAGATTTGAGGAACTTCCCCCCCTCTACTCCACTCTTGTGAGACTCCACCTGGAGTACTATGCACAGTTCTGGAGCCCCTAGCATAGGAAGGACATGGAACTGTTGGAGTGGGTCCAGAGGAGGGCCACAAAGACGATTAGAGGGCTGGAACACCTCTCCTCTGAAGACAGACTGAGAGTTGGTGGTGTTCAGCCTGGAGAATAGAAGGCTCCAGAGAGACCTTGGAGCAGACTTGACAGTACCTGAAGGGGCCTTCCTAAAGGAAAGCTGTGGAGGGACTTTTTAGAAGGGCATCTAGTGATAGGACGATGGGGAATGGTTTTAAATTGGAAGGGGGTAGATTTCGATTGGATATTGGGAAGAAGTTCTTCACTATGAGCGTGGTGAGTCACTGGCACAAGTTGCCCAGGGGAGTGGTGGATGCCCCCTCCTTGGAAGTGTTCAAGGCCAGGTTGGCTGGGGCCTTGATCAGCCTGGTCTAGTAAGACATGTTCCTGCCCATGTCAGGGGGTTGGAACTTGATGATCTTTAAGGTCCCTTCCAGCACTGACAATTCTGTGACTGTATGATTCTGTGATTCTATGAACTTGGCGATGTGGACTGCTCCTGAAGCAGAGTCCTGGCCAAGGTGACAGAGAGCCTCAAGATCCCTGTATGTTTCTGGTGTTCCTGAGTTCTTACCTTCTCATGGACTTGTTGACAGGTTGCTGAGGTGTGGGTGAGCAAGCACTCCTGGTCATTTTACCAAAAATATGTCTGCAGTATTCTGAGAAGCATAAAATGTGACTTAGGTTACTGTAGCACGTTAAAATGAGGCGTGCATGTGACAGTAAGAATGAAGAGGAAGGCTACAGTTGAATAACATGAGGAATTACAGAATGAAATTGTGAGAGTGTTTTCTCATAGAGTTTTTGTTTTAAAGTGTTTTTGGAGTGAGGTTTTTTGTTCAGATTAGTTTGGTTCTTTTTTGGTTTTTTTTACTGGCAAAAAAAATGTGGCAGAGAATAAGAGAAATCTAAGTCTTTTGCAGACTGATAAAGTTTTATGACAAATATTATACATACTGTATGTATGCTGATGAGGACCTAGATAAAATAATCTTGCTAGAATACATGTGAATAATTAGTGGATACTTTTGGTTCAACTACCGAAGAAAATAATTGTTCTGAATGGAATTGAATTTAGGATTTTTCCATGTTTTCTTACTCAAAAGCAAAAACTGGTTTATTTTTGCTGGATGCATAAGGATTTAATTTGGGCACATACAACTGAAAGGAAATGAAAGGCTTGATTAGCAAGCCCACTTGGTAGTGATGCTGTCAGCCCCTGTTGTCTCCTTGTAGCACAGAGACAATCGTGTTTGGTGGGATGAAATAGACTGAGGCTCAGATAAATCCTCTCAAGCAGAGAATTAAAAATCAGACTCTTGGGTGAGTTTCTTCACTATCAGACAAACACGTTTTTCTGATGGTTTACTTCTCAGCCTTTCTCCTAGCTTGAACCTGATATTTAAAAACATATTTACACAGCAGGAAGTGAAGAAATGAGAATGACACTTCATCCCGGGGGCTGGGATTCACATACAGGCTCCAGTCCCTGTTTATTTGCCATTAAAGGTCGAGGTTATTGCACTTAAATATTCCTTGTTTTATTTTTCCCCCAGTCTGGGAAGTAAGAGATTTGTGTTGCCCCTAAGCAGAGCAGACAGTTGAGTCTGTGATTCTGGATCCCACACCCTCGGTCGGGGTTAGTCTGGTTGCCCTCCGGTGTTGGGAGTACAAGGGGTCTGTGTTTGCACTGCATCTTTATTTGTAGATTTTTCCCATGGTACGTCTTGCTGGTGTAGTGACATTGCCTCAGCTGTTTCTTGCTTTATCCTCCTGACAACTCTAAGATAATATTGTTCTTTTTAATGCTTCTTTTCAAAATGAGAAATTAAGGTGTGAAGAGTAAGTGATTTCCCCAAGGTTGTGCAAGATCAGTAAGGTTATTATAAAGCATTTTAGATTGTTGCCATAGCTGGCTACTACTGTGCACTAAATGTGCCAGGAGATCAGGCTGTGTTAGGGTCTCACAGCCCATTTGCTCACCAGAACTGGTTGAGTTCCAAGCAGAAATTTGCCTTCAGAGACCCCTTCCCCAAACAGGAGGTGGAGGTGCTTGTGCCTGAGCCACATATGGGACTGTGAATCATTAGCATTTAATTTGAACATTGGAGCCAGGAAAAACCGAATGGGCCATGCAAACGTGTGGGGCTGGGACCTCTCCCTGTAGTACTGACTTGGACTTTAAGTGCTTGCGTTGGGTCAGTCTGTCATGGAAGCAGAGGAGGGAGGTGTTGGTGTTGGTGCTAGCTAGTTAATTTGCATTAACTCTAATCAGAAGCTTCCTTACATCAACAGCGTAAGTAATTGACACTTCTGATTTCCTAAGGAAGCCTCAAATATGCTAAACTTGGGCATTTTCTTTGGGTTTTGTGTATATTATTTTTATCTCTTGTAACACAGTATGGAAGTGTTGCTTAATTCAGATCTGTGAATAAAGGCTTTCTTTTCACTTCTGGCTTGAGTTTTTGGTGGGGGATTTTTTGTGGGGTTTTTTTTGGTTGGTTGGTTGGGGGGGTTGTTTTCTTTTTTCAAAATGTATCTGCTACCAAGAAAAAAATGTGATCCTTTAAAGCTCTGTTTCCCATTTGGAAACTTACGTTAACAGCAGAAAGCTGTGTGACAGGCTAAAAAATCCAAGAAAACAAATTGAAGCATAAACTGGGTGTTCATGTTGTTTCTTTCTAGCCCTAAGCTTAAGTTACAAGTTTTTCTGCTTTGTCTTAATGTATTTGTAATCAGAAGTAACTAAAAGTTTCAGTTAATGTAATGGTAGTTATTTATCTGTATATTGGTAGTATCCAATCTTTTCAAAGTGTTACTAAATTTCACCAAAAATGAGAACATTCTCAGCTGCAACACCATGTTAGACTAGGACTGGGGGCAAGGTAGGAGGTCAGTAAGGAGAAGACACAGACAGATGTCCAGGGTCTTTGTAATCACTCAGTTGAAAAGGCACCAGATTCATTTGTGTCGCAGTATCTCTGCCACCTAGCTCCTGTTCACTTAAATGGGAGCTTGGCCACTCTCTCGTCGGCAGCAGGATGGATTCCTCTAGTGGTAGCACAGCAAATGGCAAAACCCTTTCAGCCGTCAGAATTTAAGTAGTGGATGCCAGCACATCACCACAAATATGCTCAGTTCTGTTAGAAGCAGAGAAAAAAATCCTAAACTTGGTTGTGGCCTTTTTCTTTTTAAATTGGCAAGTACAGTAAGTTCTGTGTTATCTCCTGCAAGTAGGTGGTGAGTAGGTTATTTTTTTATGGGAAAAAACATCAGAAATTGCACATAAGGCTTTGGGGATGAGGGACTGTTTACAAGTTTCATTATGCTGGTGTGAATCCAAAATTATTCTATTAAAGTAGGTTCCTGTGCAGCAAATTTAAATCCAACGGAAGGTAAAAATCAGTCTTTTGGATGTAAATTTATTAAACCACCGGAACAATTGTTTACTCCTCTGCTGTCTTGTGTGGTTTAAATCAAATGTGGATGCTTTTTTCCCCTCTAAGTTAATGGTGGTGTTTTACTATACTTCATGATGATCGGGGGGTGTTTGACATCATGCTCTTATTCACAGCTTCCTTTGATGGGGAGAAGCATGCCATCAATCTTCCTTCTGTAAACAGCGCATCGTTTGTCCTACGCTTCTTGGAGAAGCTGTGCCACAGCCTGCAGTGCGATAATCTCTTTAGTAGCCAGCCCTTCAGCCCTTACATGGGATGTGCACATAGCCCTACAGAGTATGACAGGAACAAACCAGGTACTGTTAAACAGCTGTTGTTTCTCAAGTGCTGATATTTTTGAGGAATCTGAGTGGCGTCTTTATGAAACGTAACATTTTAATCTGTCTCTCTGTGCTGTGAATTGAAATGAATGTGCTTTGGTTGTTAGTGAGTTGGATCCGGTGTTGTAGTGCTCTGAAAGGACGGGGTAGCTCATGCCACATGCGGAGAAATCGTTTTGCTCAGCAGACTCCTCCTTGTAGCTAAGCCAGGAAATGTGTATATTGTACCACTGTGTTACTGCTAAAAGGACAAGCTCAAAACTTCACATTTTATTTATTAAATTTATGTTCCAGTCATAAAATAAACTTAGAAAAAGATACTTACTGCCTTATGAAAAGGGGCTTGCCCTGAAAGGCAATTCAGACCAGCCCTCTTCACACCAGTAAAAGGTCCTTTCTTCCCTTTTTGTTACCATACTCAGTGGTGGTTCAAAACAAGTTTACATCCTACTACGTACAGTCCAGTCTTTTCTAGTAGAAAACAGCAATGTAAGAAGATTCATGATGGGTTTCCTCACAGTTGTCTGATAGATGAGTCTATGCGGGTGGCTGCTTGTGATACTTCATATGAGGCCAGTATCTTTGTCTTCCACACATAAAATAGTTTCAATTCTTATTTGCCTTTTCCAGTGGAGAAACTGTGTTTATTATTCTGTCTGTCATATGAAAGTCTTAGTTTTAACTCTTCTCATAAATGTAGCCTGGGGGAAGGTAATTTGGGTGATAACAGTATGACTGAAGCTGTACTTCAGCTTTGAAAGTTTGTGTTGAAATGACTGAGTCTGTGCAAGAAGCTGAACTCTAAGTTGGTGAACAGCTGATTTATGTCTTTGCTTTTGTCCCCGAACTTTCCCCATGAGCAGCTTTATGCTGGAATAATAGGTGGTGACTTTCCTCTTCACAGCAAAAGAAGAAATACCTGAAAACAGGAGTGCTAAACGATACTCTCGGGACTCTCCACCATATACTGCTCCTCTTTCACCCAAGCTCCCCAGAAACGATGCTCATCCATCTGAAGGTAATTACATTACGTTGGGATCGTATATGAGAATTATTTATGGTTTCATTATTTCCAGTCAAAAAGGACTGAGTTCAATGTATGTATCTGGTCTGTCTCTAGCCTTTGACAGGTCAGGGTGAAAGTATGTTAATTATTGATCATTGGCACAAATTTTGCACTTAGAGAAGATCGACTGCAAGTTCCATCAGTCCTTCTAAACCTCCTAGCCTTCTTTCTGAAGGGGCTTGAGCAAGTAGGTGATGGATGAAGCCTCCTGCTTCCTGTATGGCTATTTAGTAGAAACCAAATTGCCTCAAAATGAGTTAGGAGATAAATTGGAACTAACTCTTAATAACTCTAGGCTGGGGTCATTGAGTGAGTAAGGGTGTAGCTTGACGATACGCTTCAGATGCGTTTATGGATAACTGCCACTGAAAATTGTGGGGCTCCTGCTTTCCTTACCTCCTTGTCCCTGCAGCTGATCCCAGCCCCACCCCCACAGCTGGCTGCTGAGCTGAACCAGTGAGTGAAAGTACGGAAAAGGTTTTGGTGCAGCAAGGAGTGGGTTGCTGTTTACTTCTACTGACCAACTGTGTGGACTCAGATGGACACAGGGAAGGGTTGAATAAAATGCATCTGAGGGCAAGGGAGTAGCGAAGCCTCCCCGTGGCCGCTGGCTGTTAAATAGATTTAGCTCATTGATGAAAGCACCTCTTCCTGCACTGCAGCTCAGCTGCCGTAACTGAGTGCATGTCTACTCTGCCTCAGATGTGAAGAAAGTATCTGGGTTTGAACCTCGGCGGGAGAGTTAGGAAAATGCGGGGTTTTTTCCTTGCTGCTTCGGTGCTTCAGAGTGGTAACTTGTCAGTGTTGACCAGTCCCATCTGATACATACTTTCTCTTGCTGCCAGATATTTGCACAGCATTTCCAAAGTTGAGCTTTTTGTTTGGTTTGGGTTTTTTGTTTCCTTTAGAGATTAGTTATTTCTTGCTTCATGTTATTTTTTTACTTTTTTGGAGATCCTTGGTCATTTTGTGTCTCTTAGCATCAGAGGGTACAGAATGATCTCTTTTTCTGTGTCAAGTAAAAAAGTCATAGGACTAGAATTAAAGTAGAGAAGGATATAAAATGAAAATGTTCAGAAGGATAGCTTATTTAATGCTATGGTACATTATATTAATTTATTATATGCCACACATGTGGCATATATGTTTCTTTGTATATAATAACAGCAGCAGAATATACAGTTCTGCATTGATTATTGATTTCTGTGTCTTTCCAAAAGACATGTCTTTCCAAAAAATAATGCCTTAATTCTATGCCTAAGTTGGATGTTTCTGGTAGGCAACTTAAGAAGCGTAGAGCACTTAATTGTAGTCAAATTAAGTTGTTCAATTGGACCAAAACAAACGTTGAGTAAATCTGCATTGTCTTGCATGAAATCTTCCTCAAAGTAAACATGCATATACATGCTGCTTTTTAATCCTGGTTTGCTCATGGATTCTTCTACAGATGAAGTCAGTGCACTCCTCCAAATACATTTTAAGATCAGTAGTTCATTATCAAGTGCAGTTACTTGAGTAAAAAATAATTAAGGTTTTTTGCCATGGCTTCAAGAGTCTTGAATCTTTACTCTGCATTTCAAGAGGCAAAGGGTTGTGTGTTTCCCATTAGGGTAATGTCCTCTGCTGGAAATCTGGAGGTAATTTTATAGCGGTCAGTCATGGGTTGGTTAGCAAGAAAGATCTGCCCCCAAAAAGTTCTGGTTCCATTGAGACATAGTTGCCTTGAAATGGTTGTTTTGAAGGGAAAATAGAGTAATTGTGGGAAAAGGTCTTTCAAACAGCTCATTTTCCTTCTGATCTGCTCAGGGCCACGTTCTGCGGAGTTTTCTGTCTTTCCTGCTCACTAACAGCTTCTTCTTAAAGTTATGAAAGATAAAGGAAGGGGTGGGGAATAACTCGGTGTCCCTCCCCCAGCAAACAGAGTAGTCTTACTACCGCGGCCGATTACATCATTCCAGTTCTGTATGAGGCAGAACAACTGGCTTCCAATTCCCAGAGGATTTTCAAGAAAACAAAGGCGTCTGATTCCTGCAAAGGCCTTCGGTTTTTAGGCAGTCTGTCTCCCTTACATTTGAAGCATAAGGCTTTTTATTAATCTACCCAGAGATCAGGCATTCTGCAGCGGAAACTCCTGTCTCTTTCCATAGTGCTGTTACTCGCAACTGCTCAGAATGTCGTGGCAGGAGAACTGTGTCACTCGTTGGCTTCACACATTGGGAAGCTCCATTTGCGAGATGACGATTTTTCCATTGTACAAGTCGACTGCTTTTTTGACAAGATTGCAGCTGCGTTTTCTTTGAAGAGAAGCTGGATGTATGGATGGAAAGGGAAGTGGAAATGGATTGGACATCACAGTTGCTGAACAGAAACACCTCTCAAAAAGACGATGGCCCTGGGAAATAACACCAGCTTTTCTGCCTTGTGTATGCCAACTGAGAATTTACAGTTAAATTCAAATGCTGGTATCTTGGGAAAAGACACAGAGCTTTCCCAGCACTGTTGCTTACTTTATGACATATAACATCAGAGAGAAATTTGGGATGTAATTAGAATAAATAGAATTAAATTCTTCTGTAATACAGATAATTATAAAAAAATAATCTTTGTGTCTTCAGAAATCTCAACAAGGCTTGCATAAAGCAATTATTTAAAAAAATCCCACCCCTATATTTGGGAGCTCTGCCTATTTACTATAAGTACAAAAAAGCTTTTTTCTTATAACGTTACATGGAGTTGGCTGATAGATGCTAAAATAATTGAAACTTCCTGCTGGGGAGCATTGTCTCCACTGTTTCACCCTCCCTTTCAAGACTTCTGAATCTGCAGAAGTCAGCTAAACCTCAGGCCTCTTCATACAGCTTTGCTGTCACTATTTAAAGTACTGTCTCTGCCTTTTGTTCTGGGACTGAGATTTCTGCTAGTGGTTTCATTTTCTACAGTTCTAATTTTCCCTTGGTTGGGTAGCCTTTAATTTTATAGTGCGTATCACTGACTACATCTCTTAAAGTCTCTCTGAAATTCTATAGAATGATGGCTGGTGTCTTTCTTTTTGATAAGCTACTGCAACTGCTTCAAGCTGACAGATGTAAATCAGTGGTCTTGTTTGGTTGTTTTCTGTGAAAACCTCATCAACCATTTCTTTGCTTTTGCGTTTCGTATCTAACAAAGTAGAAAATATTTGCAGTGATTGTTTTAAGGGTTGTATACGTGAAAGAGAAGGGCTGGTGTCCACAAAAAAAAAAAAAGCTGCTTTATTCCACAACTATTGAGTTTAGTAAAAGATGACACATTGTCTTGTAGATCTTGAATTACAGGACTCACTAAGCATGGAGCTGGCTCTCTGAGTGCCTTTGTTTCCTTTCAGGATTATGCTGTCTGAAGACCAAAATATGTTTGTTGGTTCTTCACTGCATTCCACTTTTAAACAGGTTTCAGCAGAGTACTGAAGACCTCGTGCAGCAAGTTGAAAACACGCTTGAGGAGCTCACTGGGTCTTTGAGGAAAACACTCTTCCTTTAGCTTTAATTGGGTATTCACCCAAGAAAGTCTTGAAAGTTGTCATACAAGAGGGGTAGTAAAAAGCTTATTTCGGGAAGTTGTTTCACAGAACATACTGGTTCTTATCCCAAAGAATATGCTGCTTCACTAGCATATGTTTTATAACTTCACTAGAGTAATTTTCAAGATGGTAGTGTGGGGTTTACACTTCTGTGAACCTGTTAGCTACATTTTCCAGCTCCTAACTCGCCTGCCAAAGCAGCATTTGTTTCATACAGATTTGTACATCATGCTTCCAGCTTCTTTCTTGGACTAGATACTGGCCTGATCCAATGAGAGAAGACTATGTACAATTGCTAGAGAGTAGAGGGGTGTTCTCATTGATTTGGTGGGTTGTTGGGGTTTTTTCCTCACACTGCATGTTTCTCCCAATCAGACCTGGATTTGGTTGACCAGGAGTAGAATTTTCAGTACTCAAGTAACCATGGCTCCTGTTTCAAGGCACAGGGAGAAGGACCCACTGAACTCAGCTCATCTGGCTTAGAAACAGTGTTGAAAGGGTCTAAAAATTCACAAGTTTTCCATGTGGGTTATGTTTCTGCTCTGCAGAGTAGAAATTAGCCAATAAATTGTAAGAAATAAAAAGGGAATGTGGGCATGCTCCCTTCCTGACCCATGATTTTGATGATGTTGTTTGTGGGGGTTTTTCCTACTTTCTTGATGTATTGAGTTATGTACCTGTATCTTTAGCTCTCTAGAGCTTGTGCTCATAGGCCCTGCCCTCTGCAAAGAATGTCAGGAGTTGGAAAGGACCTTGAAAGATCATCTGGTCCACGCCCCCACCTAAGCAAGATCACCTAGATTAAATGACACAGGAATGTGTCCAGGTTGGTCTTGAATGTCTCCTTGAGAGAAGGAGACTCCACAACCTCTCTGGGCAGCCTGTTCCAGTGCTCTGTCACCCTCACAGTGAAAAGGTTTTTCTTTACATTCACATGGAACTTCCTATGCTCCAGCTTAGACCTATTGCCCCCTGTCCTGTCACTGGCCATCACTGAGAAGAGCCTGGATCCATCCTCCTGACACTCACCCTTTACATATTTGTAAACGTTAATGAGGTCACCCCTCAGTCTTCTCCAAGCTGAAGAGACCCATCTCCCTCAGCTTGTCCTCATAAGGAAGATGTTCCACTCCCTTAATCATCTTAGTGGCCCTGTGCTGGACTCTCTCAAGGAGTTGTATGTTCTACTGGAACTGAGGGGCCCAGAACTGGACACAGTACTCCAGGTGAGATCTCACCAGGGCAGAGCAGAGGGTTAGAAGGTTCTCTCTTGACCTACTAGCCACCCCCTCTTCTAATACACCCCAGGATGCCATTAGCCTTCCTGATCACACTGCTGTCTCATTCATGGTCATCTTGCTGTCCACCAGGACCGCCAGGTCCCTCTCACCTACACAGCAAATACACAGCTACCCCCTTGATGTCAGTACGTGTTACACTGGTGTACCCTATCAGGCACTCGCAGCCTCCCAGGGTTTTTCCTGGGCAGTTTTTCACGATGGCCTCCGTGGCTGAACACATTGGGATCTGTAGGTGATAACTGCCCAGTTGTGTTGGTGAAGGGAGTGACTCCCTCTGCTGTTTAGAACAAATGAAACAGTTAGTTAACATGACAGTTTTTACTAAAAACACTAAAAATTTCTTGCAAGATAAATGTAACGCAGTGTTAATGGTTTGCTTTTTCAGGATGAGTTTGTAAAAAAAAAAAGAAAAAAGAAAATGCTTAACTAAGATTGCTTGATTGATGCATCAATACTAATGTTAGCCAATTTTACATGAAAAAAATTCCTCTGTCCCTTTGCTGTTCCTAGTGTTTAGTAAATACAATCGAATTTATGGAAGACTGTTTTTAAACTTGAAATAGTAAAACTTTTATTATGAATAATGTTTTGAAAATACGGTGAGAGCCCAGCAATTACTTAAGGAAAAGAGACAAACAGTAAGTAACACAGGAGATGTGTTAAGAGGCTTACAATCTGTCAGTATCTTCAGGAGAGCATAGCAAGGAGGTAAATAAGGTGTAATGTCCATCACTTTGAACATATTGATACTTGCTTTTTGTGTAGCAGAAACATTGCCTATAGAAGAAAACAGCACTGCCAAAGAACACCGCTTCTCTGAGGACTCTATGGATTCTGCACTTAATTCTGTAAATGCTTCAAGCCCGACCCATCGAAATTCCACGGAATATCGTACTTCTGGGAGTGCAGCATATTACAGAAATTCCCTTCAGCCAGTGACTGCTACCTCACATTCATCCCCGATCCTGTGCAGGCTGTCCTTGAGCTCTGCTGGCAGTGGCGGTTACTACGAAGTCAGTAGGAATCGGATACAGAGGCGGATTGAAGGTATGCTGCGTAACTAAACTTTCCACAATGTATAACTGCTTTTATTAACAGACAGAGTCTGGGAGGTACTAATGAAGAAGTTCTTTGCCACAGAAAAGCCTCCACATGGAGCGAAACGTGCTGTTGCCAGGCATGTCAGGCTTGCTGACATAACTGCAGACGCAGAACGTAAGCTTGTTAGAACTGATGCTGTGGTGCAAGCCACGGGGGAGTGTCTCTCCTCCCGCATCATCTTCTCGCTGCTGCTACAGGCCTTGCAGCAAGGCAAGCTGGAGAGGGCTAGCTATATGCATCTCACTCCCTGAACATCTTTAGTCAGCTATTAACTTGTCAGTGGTGTTGAAATACAGGGGCAGGGTTTTGTCCTGTTCCTCCATTCGCACAGCTGAACTTGCCTTTACCACATTCCCAGTTAATGGCATCTTGTGACCCAGGAACCAAGTGCAAGTCGAACTAATCCCCATAGGTATGACATAGTTCTAATGTTTACATTTCTGTAAATATTTGCAGTTATATACTGCATTTCAGGACAAATGAAACAGTTCAGTATTATTTGGAGGAAAATAAAGCATCTTTCATTCTAATATATTGCAAAGAATGCATAATAAAAGCTGCCTGTTAATATTAAAAATGTCTTATGTAAAATGAAATGTGTTATCCCTGTGTAGACTAGTGATACTTCTTTCTTTCACAATATTTTTATACTAAAAGCTGCAAGTTCCACAACTGGACCGGATCTGAATTCACTAAAAAGGGAACCTACAAGAATATCAAATAAGGATCCTTCAACCTGGTCAATAGAGGAAGTAATGCGCTTTGTGAAAGAAGCTGATCCACAGGCACTAGCTCCACATGCAGAACTCTTCAGGAGACATGTATGATGCAAATCCATTCTGTTTTACTAGCTTGTGTGTCACGTTCATCTCTTAAAATACATCTTTCCTGTTTATCACTCTGTTTACAAGTTGTTGGGCTTCTGCCCCATGCAGAGGCTGAGCACCACCAGCCGCTCACTCCTCTTCCTATGGAGAGGAAACAGACCAAGCCCCATGGGTTGGGATAAAAACAGTTAACTGATACACACTTTGAGAGGGGAACAATAACAGGCTCACCCAGTGATAACACAGAGTACTTTGCAAGCTTCTCTTCAGTTGGCAGAGACCACTGTACTGCTGCAAGGGCCTTGCAACCAACCAGTCCCTACCTCTGCCCCACCAGCCCCTTTTATAGGGGCTCATTGATGTCGGGTGGTGTGGGAACAGCCCCAGCCAACTCAGCTCACCCATGGTGGCGTCTTGGGAAACACCCAGCCAATTCATCCCAACTGTACTGTTTGCTTGGAAAGTACTCTCTGTCCTCGGCAAAACCAGGACACAAGTGAAGGTAGATTAGACCCTACTTGTATGTTAGGGGAGGCTGAAAATTATTTTTCTACCTGAAACTCCTCCTGCGGTTTATTTCCCCTGTGTTCCAGTCTTGTTAGACTGAAGTAAAAGCTCACTGCTGTCCAACTTGCATGGAATAACGCCAGCACTGCAATTATCCAAGTTCTAATGGCCAACATCAGTGGTACCCTTGTCATCCCTGGTAACTCTAGGGCAGGAGGGGGAGCTACAGTGTGGATCATTTGGCTTGTGTAGATGACACCCCTGGAAGACAGTCTGCTTTGGAGACGGATTAGACCAAAATAGAGAGGCTGTTAATGCCTCCTGAGTTTGGTCAGTGATACTAAAATTCAGAGAATGAGTTGAAATGTGGAATTCATCTGTTCTGAAAAACAGTGTGGGGGTTTTGTAAGATTGAACTAGATGTTGTATTTAGAGAGATGAACTGTGAGTCTCTCTGTGCTGCCTTTGGTCTCTCCTCTTCGTCCTTGCTGTCCTTTTCTGTGGCAGGTTGCTCAGTAAAGAGCTGCTGCCTTCTTTTGTTGTACGTAAGGCCCTCCAAAATGAGATTGGCTTTTCTTGTATGTCACCCTTGTATCGCACCAGCCTCTGCTGACAGTTAAAACGCAGTCAGCTGGATTGGAAGGATAACTTCAAATAACTTTACGGAGCTTTCAGTCTTACATTTTATTCTTAGTTGTGTAACAAGACTAAATGTCACTTGTTTTGTCAGGTTTGTGTTTGAAAAAAAAAAGTGCTTTTCTTTATGGTGTTTCCAGGAACTAATTACCTGTCTGCGGTATGTAATGCTACTAAGAGCCTTGTCACATTTCAGCAGCTTCTCAACCAGGCAGTTGAAATCTGACTGAGTCATCCTTGGTCTTGATCCTAACAATCTCTATGGTTTAACCTGGACGTAGATCTGTCTTATTTCTTGTCTGCAACCCCTTCCTCTGTGTGACTGTTTGCATGCGCCTGCCAGAGTCCTCCCACAGCTCTGTTCAAGGTTCAGTGCAAGGCCTCAGTGCTTGGATCATTTAATCTCAAACTGCACAGACCTCTCTTTGCAGCTCTTTCCTTTTTTAATTTTTTTCCCCTTGACTCATTCACTTTTCCCCCAAGCTGGTACCTAATTTTGAGGGCCATTTGGTCTATTACTTTTCTGTATAATTTTCTTTACCATCTCAAATCACACATTTAACAAATAATAAAATAAATTTAATTAAGTGGCCGTCTGTAAATATAAAATTATATTAAGCTACTATTTTATTTATTATAGATACATTTTTACTACAGTATAATCAAGTACAATGTATTTCCTATATCATGCAGCTTGTTAAAATAGTTGTATGTCGTTGTGTTTATTTTCTTCCTTCTGCAGGAAATTGATGGGAAGGCACTACTGTTACTGAGGAGTGATATGATAATGAAATATATGGGACTGAAGCTGGGGCCTGCCCTGAAGCTGTGCTACCACATTGAAAGACTTAAACAGGGGAAGTACTAGCCAAGGGAGATACCACAGTAGGTGTGTCCGTATCACACTGAGCTCTCAGGTTCACAGCCATCGCCTTTATTTGAAACTATTTTGCTGATACTAATAATCTTTTCTTTTTTTTAAAGTGCTCTGAAAATGTAGAAAAGGCATTCAGGCTAGAGGAGGCGGGGGAGGAAATCTGTATTACATTCTGGTAGTTTGCAAACGGTTTCCGAAAGTTTGCGGGGAAGGACAGTAGATAGTACCGGGGGCGTGCGGGTCAGGTAACAAACAGTCCTCCCCGAATCCCACGAAACGCGTTCCCTGTTACAGACTTCAGCCAGCCCGTTGGCGTCCAGAACCAAAACAGCTGAATCCCAAAGGAAAACCATAAAACAAACCAACATCAGGTGTTAGTATTTTTTTCAGGGGTCGCTGTAGTCTTTCGTATTGCAAGAAAAACATAAAATACAAGATCTCATCTCTGTAGTGAGTACTGTGTCTGGTCCTCCAGCAGAGTAATGCTCTGGTGTGTTATTCTAGATTATTCTTCCTAGATTTTCCATAAAGGGAATAGCCATGTGAACTGGTCGTGGAGGAGGGAGGTGTGGGGAGGGAAGGGTTCTGGATGAGAGGGCTTAATACAAGTATAAGCTTATATAAAGTATGGTTGATTACCAGTCCTTTGGCAAGTCATGAGGACAAATGTATCTCAACTTATGTAGGCAACAAATATTTCTGTTTCATGGAGGAGCATATTGGCTGTATAAAAAGCCATTTCTGGGACAGACTGGTTTAACTGGAACAACGCATCCACTTTTAAACATTCCATGTTTGGCCAAATTTGTCATGGATATGTGTTTTCATGCTTTTTCTATATACATGTGTATGTGTCAGGGAAATACGTACTATATATATATTTAAAGATATACATACACACTGTACATATGTAATCGGTTTTTATAATGTGTACTTTGCACTGTGCCAGAGAGAACTGTACAATTTCTTGTTTTGGTTGGGGTTTTTTAAACAGTAAATGTAGTTGTGTGCTACTTTCCTATTCAATAGCACCTGTTTAATTTGTCGGTCGTTCTTGGAGTCAGAAGGTGACAAACAATCAAAAGGATGACTTCATTCATACAGGCGAGATCCCTCTACTATGCAATGCTCTTGGTTATTCATCCCTTAACTCTGAGCCAGATATTCTGGTATATTTCTGGAAAGACATGTTTGGTTCTGATGTTTTGGGCTTATATTTCCTATAAGGGAGTTACTGTGTAACCGATAAGCCTGTTTTGGGGGTAAAATTGGTGCTGTTTGTATAAGCTGCAAAAATGAGTGGTGATAATAAAGCAGTTTGTTGTCACTGCCAATTGTAATATACATCAGGGACAAAAAATATACTTTCTGTGTAGGAAACTGAATGTACTGTATGTAATAGCGCAAGTGATAAAAAACTATTTGCTAGGGAAGGTGTAGTCCTAAAATGGTAGGTTTTATTATATTTCTTACTGCCTTTTTATATGAAAGCGTATAGTATAAATGTATTTTTTACAAACTCCTTTTCTGAAAATGCCTTGCTTTACCAATAGTCTGATACTCCTCAGGTTTCAGCAGAGATACTGCTGCAAAATAATAAATGTCGTGGCTCGCAAATGTCCAGGTATTTTGTTAGTTAAAGTGACTGCAATGCAATTTTAATTTAGCAAGTCATTTGGACTTTGAGAATTGTTTTTATTACTACATCATTAGGCATTTGACACTAAAAGCTATCTGTATTGATTTGTTTTGCATATCTTTTGTGGTGCATGTATGTTTAGATGAATAATACGAGCGTGCTCTTTATAGTAAGAAAAGGTCAGAGCATTGGCTGGAGAAACAGAAGATTTTCTCATTGTCTTAGAAAAATACTGACTTGATTGTTGGCGTAACCATACAGAGAAGTTAGTTATGTTTTGAGGAAACATAATATAAGGAATTATATTATTTCCTCATATATGAGGAAAGCTACATGCCCCTCATGTTCAGTATGATGTTTATACCTTACTTTTTCCACTCTTTGTTATACTGAATTTTGGAGTTCTTTAGCCTGTAAAGATCTCGTGTGACTTAAGTAGAAGTAATTGACTGAAAACAGCTTTCGGGTTTTTTTACATTGCTGTTGGCATTAAAAAAAAACAAACCACAAAACGTTTCCATTTCTGTTTGTCCTTTGTGGAATGCCATGTTTGTACATGGCCCTGTTATGGGTATAAATATTTGTTCAAGGCTTTCTGGGCACCCGTGTGTGCAGGGATTACTGTGACATTGCGTACTAGAATTTCACCGTGTGCTATAGCGTGAGATTCAAGCGTTAAAAGCGTTGTAGCAGAATATATTTTTTATTCTTTATTTTCAGTGGATGTTTTTATCTATCAACAAAAATAAAATAGTTTGCTCATTGTTGTAACTGTCTGTTTTGTTTGACATTGTGTATAAGCATGTGTAGGCGAGGGTAGCTATCTTATCTTGCGTTCAGCGGTTCTTGACAGTTCATGTAAACATCTGATAGAAGGAAGTTGTAATCAAAAGGGTAAAAATCATTGCAGCATTGCCTATCTGAAGCAATTAATGTTTGAACTTGGCTTGGTCTGCGCTTTCAAAAGAGCAATTTAGGGACATACTCAACTACTTAGCTGTTGCATGTAGCATTTTGTCAGTTGCAGCTCACAGAATTGTCATACAACCTCTGGGGGAAAGAAACTACCATAAACTGTCTTGAGTTCACACAAAGACACAAAGTATTTTAAATCAGATAATGGCAATATGTTTGAACGTCATAAACTTCGTACTTTCTTATTTCTGTGATAGAGAAGTCTGCTGTTCGGCAGCTGTTGGCAGTGCTCAGCCTGTAATTTCCATTGGGTTAATGGTTGCCTCAAATCCTTCGCAGGCAAATTGTGGAACCTGGAAGTTGGTAGCAACAACAGTCCAGAGACTTTTTTTGCATCTGGTATCTCTCACAAGATACTGAATATCTTTAAGGTACACGTTTGATATAGAAGACAAGATGATGTATTCTCTTTGTTGCACTGAGTTGCTTTTCTCTCAACAGGGATTCATCCACTTATGTGGTTCTGTATCTTTCAGCCGTCATGCAAGGCAGTGCCATAACTCTTCAGCGCATCATAAAACCTCTTCTATTTGAAATTAAAATACTGCTGCCTGGGAGGACTAGCAGCTCTCCCAGTTCTTGTCACAGCAGACCTATGCAGTGCTGAAATTGAAGAGTGCTGTATGGAAGGGTGACTGCAGGTTGCGGGTGACATGACTGCACTTCTAACAGGTTTGTTGTGGCTGTATTCATGTAGAACTTCTTCAGGAACAACAGTGAAAGACGGCAGCAGCATCTTATGAATGTGTGCTCTCAAAGGATGGAGTATCTTCCCTCTTCTGTGGCTGTTGATAAAGGCACGCCCTTTTCTACTTCAGGTGATAGACATAGGGGCAGAGATGTTCATCTGAATACTCACGGTATTTCTAGAAGCTCTTCTTCCTTTCCAAACACTCAGGGATATAATTGGCTCAAAAGCAATGTTAACCTTCTCTGTAACTCCAGCGATGGTTTTATGAGAGTCTGTGGATGTGATTGTGTATGTCCTGAACATGACACAAAAATTCTACATTCTCACTATCATGAGTATTCTGGTTGGGAAAAATAATGAAACCCTGAGTAAGGACAACTGAAATACTGAAGTTTGAACCCGGTGTTATGAAACACTGTGGGGTTTTGTGTTTGTCTGCAGTTGCAGGTGAAATACAGAGAATTGGAACATGGGTACACTGTTGAGGTAACAGTTTATCTTCTGTCTTAACTCAGAGGGCTCCGGTGGGCCGACTCAGGATCATGTTTTCCTTTAAAGATGAGTAACTCATGAAAGTCTATTCATATGTCTGAATCTGTGATATAAATAATTTTTAAATTAAATGGCCTGACATCCAGAACCAAGTTTTCAGGGCAGCCTGTGTCCAGCCAACTTGAAGCAGGGGCTGGTAGGCACTATTTTAAGACAATTTTTGCTATACTATTTATTTAATCTATTTGCAGTGTGAGCTGACTTTTTTTTCCTTTCCTGTTCTGCATTAACAAAGATTATCTGAAGTCTGCTCGATGTTTTTGTCTAGGCCACTTATGAAACTTCTCTGCGTGGTTCTCTGTGCCAATTGCTCTGAAAAGATAAAAATATTTTAGGCTTGTTCTGTAATAGACTTAAAATACTAACTGGCAATAATGAGCGTACAGAAAACTGTATAGAGAGCAGTGCTACAGAGAAGCCCCAAAATACTGCTCAGCATAGATATGAGGGTTTTCAAATTAAGTAGGTTTTGTACCTACAGGTTTGTGTTTCTAGGCTTGTCTTATATCTTCATCACTTTGCTGCTCACTGTGCCGAGCTGAATCTATGTAAAGTTAGGCTGGCTTGGTTTAAAGACGGTGGAGGGGAAGGAAACCCCCTTGAGACCAATTTCAAAGGTCATATATTCCTCCTCTCTGTTTTTGTTGCATGTAAAACTACTGGAGGGAGTAAGAAGTGCTCATTTGGAACTACAGAAGAGTGACACAGGGAGGCAGGAGCTGATTTCATGTCCATGTCAGTGGTGAAGTAATCGCTGCTTTCTCTTCTCAAGCCTTGATTATAATCTTTCGCTCTGTAAAGCTTACTAACTAGCCCGTAATCCTGGGGTCGTGCTCGCGACTGTCAGCGCTCCTCTCACTTCCAAGGTCACGCAGAGCCGTTCTGAGACTTTCTCTTCTTAAAATCTGAACAGCCTGTCATAAACTCACTGGGGTTTGAGTCTGCAACTATTAAATGTTTTATAATGTTCAAAACAATTTTTTTACAATAACAGCCCCGGATTATTTTTTAAATAGCAAAATATTTTGCTAATTTCTCCTCTTATGGTGAATCCTAAACAAATTCTCATTGCTGTGGCTGTGCGGGTGACGGGAGTCCTGCGTGTACTTAAAACATGCGTTACAGCGGTCCGGTAGGCTTTTAAATCCCTTGCTCACATGAATCATCCATCCCTGTCCTAGCAGATCATTGTGATTAACTGTAATTTGTCCCGTTTGGTTCAGAATTTGCTTCCACAAGCTCCGGAATCTCCCAGTCCTGCTGTACAAGCTGAGGAGTCCTGCATGAGCTGCTTCTCCTTGTAGCTTTATGGACCACTGCTAGTTTTATTTCACCTTTTGTTATCTGCAGGGGAACTGATTGAGGCTGATATTTTATTTTTTATTTTTTTTTAAATACACAAAGACATTTTCATCCACGGAGATTGGCTTCCCAGCCTCCGAAACGAAAGCCCATCCAGGACAAGTAGTACAAGCAAACAGATGCCGGCACAAGAGGAAAGGGGAGATCGCGTCCCGTGTTGTGCGAACGGATAAATGCGAACAGATGTACGGCTTGACGCTGGCAGAAACCCTCTCTGCCAATGGTTCCTTTCTAGTTATGACAGCTGGAAGGAAATGAATACGCCACAAAACCACCGTGATAATTGCTGTTACCCTGCGTTGGCAGCCTCCGCGCTGAGGTCAAGAACTGGAAAGGCAAAGACTCATGTACCCTCCCATGTGGAAGTGGAGGCAATTGACAGCGCCCTGGGAAAGAGCTTGATGGGTGCTGGTGCACCTTAAAGTCCGGTGTTCAGATGCACAAGGCCATAATTTTGTTAGATTTCTCCCTTTCCCATATTTAATTTTTTCAGCAGTTACAGAGGCACTCTGTTCCCCCAAGCGACTGTGCTCACCCCCACGAGTGGCCTTTTCAAACAGGTCTGAACTCCCCTTCCCTCAACTTCCACCTCTTCAAACCAGTGCAGCCAAATAGGTCCTCCTCTCATCGGGGACCCTCTGCTTTGAGGGAGGGATCTTTTCATGCCCTGCTTACTCCTGTGTGCTTTCAGAATTAAGACTAGCGCTCTGCAGCTTGCTTGCTTGTTCGATCTCCGGTGCATGTACCAACCATTGCTGCTGACCTTCTCCTTGCCTGTGTGTGTTGGTGGTACTCGGTTGTGAACAGATGCCTCTCATCTGGGTGGCACCACTCAAGGTGTGGTCTGCAAAGTGCGTTTCTCACATTAGTCTCCCTCTTTTTTTAAGTCCCTGTGCTCACATGAACAAACCAGTGGGGAGGGAGGAAGGAATTAATAAAGAAATGCTCAGTGTTGGTCTACCCTTGGTTTATGCTTGTGCTTGAGGGGTGGGAGACAGGTAGGTCATTATACTGTACTCGGGACCTATTGCTTATTAGGTTCAATGGACAGTGGTGGGACATTGTTGGTTGGCTTTCCTCTTGTTTGATTTTTTTTTGTTGTTGTTGTTGGGGTTTTCTGTGGAGATTTTTGTTGTTGTTGTTTTGGGGTGTTTTTTTTTTTTTTTTAAGGAATGCTGTCAGCTATTTGTTATTTTCAAGGGAGCAGCTCAGCTGAAGGGAGCATGTTATTTTCATACATCTTTGCATGCACCATAGTATATTAATTGTAAACTGTCTTTGCATGGGTGGCGTTTGGCTGCGGGAAATGAACAGGTTGGGGAAAGTTTAAATGTTTTGAAAGAAAACAGAAATGGAAGCCTGGGATGAGTGATAGGGTTTGCGTGCAATAAACAGGGGAAGGAAAATATATGAAGAATGAAGTAATGGAAAATTGGAAAGGAGAAAACCAGGTGGATATACTCACTCAAACTTTCAGATTTGGATGCAGACTGTCAAGTCATGACTAGTGTCTTGGACCGTTTGTGCTGAGCTGGGATATTAAAGACAGAGATGAGTGTTTTGAACCTCACCAGGGTTGTGAAGTCGTTTATCTTGAGGTGATTTCATCTGAAAACATGGGCTGAATTCTTGTCATTCCCTACCCAGTTCTTTGGGCATCCTCTCTGTCCTTACATTGTTTCTTCCTAATTGAATGATCTGCTGCTGCTGTTGATTCTCTCTTTACGGGATTTCTTTTAAAGTCAGAGCATTTGGGAGCCGAAACCTAGAAATTCAGGGTTGGGCTTTATTTCACATTACTTCAGGTGTGGATACCATAGTTGTCTAAAGTCTCTGTCATCGTAGTCCATGGAGGTTTAGTTGACCCAGTTTAGTGTATGAGGCAACTGAGCAGATACCAACACCTGGTTCCCAGAGTTTCCAGGCTTTCTGGACTTGGATAGTTTTACTGACGAGGTTTCCAGTTTCTATCATGGGAGGCTTGATACCCATCTCACTTAGCTTCAGCCTCTGAGCTACTTCCTCACCTCAAGTAAGATGGAACACCCCTGGGGTCTGTCACTGAGCAACCTAGATAATGTTCAGGTGCCCACTGTATGAACCAAGAAATGCTGGCCACATCCCAGGGTCTAACACACAAGGGGGCTCGCTCAGAAATACACGTCCATGACATCTATCCCTAAAGGGACTACTCCTGCTCTCCTAGATCCTTGTTGTTGTGCAATTATGAGTGCTGTTGCGTATCTCCTGTTTAAAGTGGCGAGAGGTGGACAACCAGCACTTAAATATTTCAGTTGTCCGTTTTTACTCCCCCTCTGCCCCGCCACTCCATACACAAATACAGGTGGTGCAAGGAGAATGTGGAGTAGACATCAGCAGGCTTTAAGATTGAGTGTGACAGCTTTGTGCCGTCATGGTCGAGCTGTGGAAGGTCTCTGGAGGGCAGGCATGTGCTCGCTCTCTTACACTGAATGGACCTCTCTGGACCAAGCTTTCAAGGTGGCCATTCAGGTTGGATGAAGCCCTGGGCAACCTTGTCTAGATGCAGGCGGGGAGGTTGTAAGGGTTGGAAGGGACCCCCAAGGATCATTAAGTTCCAACCCCCTTGCCACAGGCCCTGCCTTGGGGGTCCCTTCCAACCCAGACCAGTCTGTGATTCTGTGATTCCGAAGCATTTCTTTAAAGAAAAAACCCTACTCTTGATACCTTTATAACTGTGAGTGAAGGTAGGGTGGGGTTTTCCTTAATGAACGACTTCTCTGCCAGAAGCCTCCAAAGAAATAGCTTTCCCATGCTTACTGGTGGGATGACTTTTGAGGGTTTTCTTGCGGTCCGTAAGCTCCAGAAAGAAGAGCTTCCTTGTTTTGTGTGGCAGTGATGCACCGTTCTGCGAAATCCCGGACTGGGCCAAAATGTTGCCTATGTTCGGTCCTTAAGTAAAGAAAGATGGGAACTGCGCTGACGAGGATGTGGTGGGAGGGATGATACCAAAGCAATGCGGAAAATGTGACCGTTTCGAGACAGCTGTGAGCTAAGGAACATCTGTAATCCCAGGAGCTGGGGGAGGGTGGGCAGAGGCTGGCGCGGGGGCGCGACGTGCCTGTTCCCTGGAAACACGCGCTTCTTAACTGTGAAAAATAATGGCTTACCCCTGAAAATAGATATTTGCCCTTCTACGTATTTGATAAGATCCTACTGGGCCATTTGCTCTTTTAATTACCACCCCCCACTTTAGTTTGAAAGTGTCCTAATAATTTCAGCACCAGGGTGTTATGCTGTTACTGTGGGAGAGCGCAGGGTACACGGGCATGAAGCAGCACTAAATATTTTAGTGATTAGTAATTTTTTCTCTCCAAACATGAAGAAACGTTTCAGATGGTTCAACAACAGACTGGATTTTCCTCGCAGGGCTGCGCTACCGGGGTTTTAACAACTGTGGAAAAAACATGTTTTTACACACTAAAATGAGGAGATTTGCCTGTGTGTGTAGGGGGAATGCCCCAGAGTGCTCTGGATTGCCAGCTTCAGCGTGAAGAGCATGCGGGATACTCTTAAGAGAAATCCGACTTTAAATAAGAGGAGGGGGAAGCAGTGGAGAAAAATGGTGGAAGGTGAGTAGGGAAAAAAAGCAAATTTCACAAATTAATGTCATTAATGTCACGGTGGCAGGCTGGCTGCGTTGGGGAAGGCAGGAGCTGATCCTGGCTGGAGGAAGACAAGGACTCTGACTGAGGCCTTCAGCATGTTTTTATAAACTTGAGCACAAAAAGAAACCAAACCATCTGGCACCAGGATATTATGCAATGCTGGTTTATGCTATTTTTATTTTTTTAAGATTCTTCGTAAGGACGGTTAAGGAGTTGCTTATTGTCATCAGAGGGCTGTCCCGAGGTGCCTCTGTGCAAGGGAAGGGGCACGGATTTCTCCAAACCGCTCCCTTTGGCCCTCAAAGGCCACTTCTGTGCCAGCCGGCTTCCTCTGACGTGGGTGAAGCTGCTCGGTGAGCCCCTGCGGGCCCAACCCCTGCTAGGCCACATGAGGTAGCGTAACCATCCTGCAGTCAGGCTGGGGGGGAGCAGAGCAGAAAATGGATAGAAGTGGTTAGAAAAGAGAAGTCTGCACAGGTGGCGAGTTGTACCGGTGTGCCAGTTGTACTCCTCAGGTGAGGTTTGACCAGGTCAGAGTAGAGGGGGAGGATCACCTCCTTTGACCTGCTGGCTACACTCCTCTTCATTCACCCCAGGATCCCATTGGCCTTCTTGGCCACCAGGACACACTGCTGGTTCATGGCCAACCTGTCATCCGCCAGGACCCCCACCCCCAGCCTGTACTGCTGCCTGTGGTTGTTCCTTCCCAGGTGCTAGACCCTGCACTTGCTTTTCTCCATCTGTCATCTGCTTGTGGCCAAGGGGACACAGCTCCGCTTCTCCTTTGCGTTCTCTGACTGGCTCCTGCTAGCTTTAATAAAGGTGTGACGAGCACAAGCCTAGAGGTGGCTCTTAGCTCCCACTGCCAGCTTTCACCTTCCCCCTCCTCCTTGCACTTGTAATTGCCGTCTCCATCTCACCAGCAGACTGCTCGCCTGTTCTCTCAGCCTACACACCGCCCAGTCCGGGTGAGCGCTCTGGCTGAGAAGCTGCTCGTTCTTCTGTGGGAGTTATTTCTGCTGCTGACAGCTAACTGTGTGTGCCATAGCCTTGGCTGGGCTCGCCTGATGCTGGGACCGTGCCCCAAATCGTAATCCACTCCCCAAAACCTTCTCCCCTCTCCCCCCCCACTCCCAAGTTCAAATCAGAAGCAGCTGGGAGTCTCAGGGGCTGCCCTTGAGGATCTGCTCTGCTCCCCTCTCTCTACCTTGTAACCTCATGGTAAAGCAACTTCCTCCCACCATTACGGCTTAATGACTTTCCCTTCAACCTCACCAGAGGTGTTAGTGTCTCCATTAACAGCCACCCGAAATGGAAACTCCACATATCACAAGTGCAGCTCTGCGTCCTGCTCCGTGCGCAGAAGTTTTGGGAGCAGTCAAAATGTAGCCCTGCAAGAAACTAATGGCCCGACATACAGGATCTGTAATTGCTGCGAGCGGCGAGGGGGAGGTGAAGTGTTCCATAGTGGTGTAATTAAGCTCCTTGTTGTGTGGCTGCTTCTCCCCCGTGCCCATGGGATATAGGGCTCGTGCCTCCCACACGAGGGATAGCGGGAGGCAAACGATTCCTACTTAGCATCATCTGCCCAACAGCGTTGAACATCAGGGGAGGTGCTGGTGTGTGGCTCCTCTTCCTGCACAGGGCCCTTGAAGCTGGGGTCAGGGTAGCAGAGGAGGGAGCGGGAGCTGCCCTAAGCCTTCCTGGAAAGATGCTGCTCAAAGTATCCCCCCACTCCTGCAGTTTAAGCAGTGGAAAAGCCAGGTGGGGGAGCTCCGTTCTCTCTGCCCACCCATTTCTAGTGGGGTGGCTCCAGCCTGCATCTCCTCGCACCAATATGAGGATGTTGGTGGTGACTGGCAGTGCTGGGGACCTTGTGCCCTTTGGAAACAGTGAGGCCAGGGGGTCTGGCCCTGGGATTGCAGAGAGAACAGCTGGAGCCTGCTCTGCTTTTCTTCAGTCCCATTCCAGGGAGGGGAGGCTGCAGGTGCTGATGGCCTGGGGGAAGGTGCATCTGCTCTGCTGCCAGCTTAAAAAAAAACAGTTGGTTACATTAGCCTCCTGTAGGCACTGGGTGTTGTGACAGCGCTTGCATGGGTTTATAATGGCATAAAGCTGATTTAGGGTCGTTTGTTGTCAGGGTTTCTGGGCCTTGAGGTCTGAATCCAGTTAGAGCAGAGCCGCGAGCGCAGAGCAGGCCAGGAGGTAGTCTGTGGTTTGGAGTCTACGGGGAGCAGTTGTTACTCCCAGGTTAAGGCCTGCGAAGGAGAGGAGGGAAAACTGTGGCAGCTGCAGCCAGTGCAGCCAATGGGCGCTGCTCTGCCTGTCCCAGGAGTTTGGGGTTGGCAGGAGGGGTGTGTGTCAGTGGGACCCCCTCCCTCCCTCCGCCTGCGGAGGCAGAGAGGATGTGGAGGCAGCAGAGGATGATGCTCACATGAGGATGGTAGGGAGCAGAGCAGCCACCAGTGAGAGAAGCAGGTGCTTTTAAAGAAAAGGGTTTTTAAAAGCAAATAAAATCCCAGGAACATCTTTTGGACTCGCTTCTGCCAGCTGTGAAATTAAAACAACAGCTAAGGTTGTGACCTCATCCTCTTACAGCATTGGGTGTAGCCCCAGGGAAAAATACATTTTCAGAAGATTTTTAACACTCTGGAACAGGCTGTGCTGAAGGAGACAGAGGGGCAGTGACAACCGGGGTGACTGTCCCGAGGGCTGGCACCACAGTAATCAGGGATGAGGCATTTCATCACCGGAGTTTCTTGGAAGGAGCAAACAAAGTATCAGAGTAGCTTCAATTAAGAAGTAAATATTGTCAAAGATACAGTCAGGGGACTAAACGTTGATGAATCCACCAACGCTTTGCGCTTTGCTGGGCAGTGTCAGATCTGCCAGCTGGGAGAAATACCGGAGGCTTTAAAAGCACTTGAAAAGCAAGAGTTTGACTGGAGTTGATGCTGCGCTGATGTGAAAGTCCCCGATCTTCGTAGTGAGCAGGAGGGCAGCGATCCCTTCTGCCCAGAGCAGCAGCGTCCCTCTTCCTAGTGCGGATGTGTTTCCTGAACCATGGTGTCCGTCAGCATCCAAAGTTTCAGCAGATCTCGGCATGACACCGGTGCCTAAGGAAGGGGGTTGGACTCTGGAAGCCACTTCTTCGGGCGACTTCCTGTCGCTTGGCTGATGGCAAAAAACATCCCCAAAACTGTCCTAAGGGGAGTTCTGGCAGTTGCCTGTCTGTGGCTAGGCGAAAGGAGGCACGGTGTGCAACGGCACCCAGCTCCTGGGGTTACCTTGGCTTCGGGCCTATGGTTTGGGCCTTTTTTGGTTTTAAGGCCATGGGAGCAGGTAATTTGAAATAATAAAGGATCAGTTTTCCTGCTTAAGGGGCACAGCCACGAAAAGGCAGCGCCCACTGAAAACTCTTCTCCTGCCCCCGCGCTCATTGTTCCGTCAGGACGGGTTTTTACAAGCGGGTTGTGTGACCTCAGAAGCCGACAGAGAACGATGCACCTCCAGCTCAAGTGCAAAACCACCACTTACCAGAGCTCCCATTTTATGGGTACGTTCATGTTTCTCCCCAACCCCCCTGAAGTGGGCGGCTTGTATGCCGCCGTGTGATCAAGTGAAACAGCCCTGCCCACTCATGTGCACTGATTTGAGCAATCACAGGAACTTAGAAAGCTAAGAGCCACCAACTTCTCCATCTGTCTGTAGTCAGGCTGGGAACAGTGGCGCCGTATTTCCTTCCCCTTCCAACCCTCCCAAATCCCTCTGACCTTCGGGCTTTTTTTCTCTGTGATACGACTGTTACCATCACTTAATATGGTTTCCTGTGGGTCTCTTGCAGTGAAGCTGGTGTTAGGTGCACACTAGACTCTGTTGCTCGCTGGCTCGTGCTCATTTGGGTTCAGCGTTAGTGGCTGTTGCGATGTGCTCTTCCACAGCACTGGGAGATAATCTAATTTTTCATAGCCTGTTGTTCTTTCTTAACATTTTAGGCTCGTCACAAGTCAGCCGCAGCGCTTCACCATTTACAGACTTTTTGCCAAACCTTCTCCTCACGCTGGGCTCAGGTCAGAAACGACAAAAGATGCCGCAACCAATTAGCACGTACAAACATTTATTTTGAAATTTCCGTTCCGACCGTTATGAAGAATTACATCATCAAAGCACTTTACGGCAGTGAAAATAGCTCTTACCCCTCTGGCTCATCCATTACTCCATTAAAGCTGCAAAATGTGCAATCTGCTTGAAAAATAGGTTGCTTTTTATTCAGTTTCCCGTGAAAAGTCAAAATTCAATAACAAAAAAATAACCCAGAAGAAAAATAAACAAAGCAAACCAAACCAAAGAACCAACCGACCCAGCTTACAGGGACTCTACCTCCGATCCTCTCCCCCTTCCCCCAAAAATAACTTACAAAGATAGTTTAAAGTTTTAAATGAGTTTAAAACCAAGTGCATCTTTTTTTTATTTTTTTAATTATTATTATTTTTTCTTCTTTTTCTTCTTCTCCTCATAATAATCTTAAAATTCTAAAAACCCATAATTTACTTTCTTGGAAAAAAGGCAGCGAGCCGTTGCTTCTTGATTGGAAGAATATGTATCTCCGGCGAGTTCATTTTCTTTAGCTTTACGCTCCTGTTTTTGACGGGTTTCCTGAGGGCCTCGGCGCTGTCCCGGGACTCGGGTGGGCTCTTGACGTCGTAGCACTGCAGCACCGAGTCCTGGGGCAGGTCCCTTTTGAAGGAAAAGTTTTTGGTGGAGACCCCCGACAGGCCCTTGATCTTGCCGCAGAAGATGGTGGGCACGGCATCCTTGACGGAGACGATGACTTTGGCTGTCTGCGAGGTGCTGACGATCTCGATGTTGTTGCCGGCCTTGGGCTCACAGCCCGCCCTACCAGCTGGCTCCACCAGCCACTTCTGCGGCTGCCGCAGCAGCTCAGCCGCCCCGCCGCTCGCTCCCCTGCCCTCCGCCTTGCCCAACACCTCCTGGGGCTTGCAGGGGACAAAGGGGGTGGCCGGGCCAGGGAGTTTGTCTGGCATGGGGTGAACTCCAGCCTCGGTGGCGGTGCCGGTGGCAGTGCCAGTGCCAGCCGCCTCTCCGTGGGGCCCCCCTGGCTTGCGGCAGGAGGCGAGGGACAGGTCCAGGGCCCCGTCCTCGGGTGGTGGCGGCGGGGCGGTCTCGATGGCCCGGGGCGTGGGTGGCCCTTTCATGGAGAGGTCCAGCGCCTCATTCTCGCCACCCATCTTGATGACAGTGTGGCGGCTCAGCTGAGGAAACTCCCGCGGGTGGAGGAGGTCAAAGGGCTTTGTCTCCTCCTTCTCCAGAGGTGTCTGGGTGCCCTTGCAGGAGTGAGGGGTGAAGAGCGGTGGCTTGGGCGGGTCAGGGGCCGCCTTGGCCTCGGCACCGTGGGGCACGGGGATAGGGACAGAGATGGGGATGGGGACAGGGACGGGCAGGGGCACGATGACAGGGTAGGGCACCAGCAGCGTGGCAGGGGGCACCAGCGGGGAGAGGGGTGAGCTGAAGGCCTGGGGTGGGAGGGCAGCATAGTCTGGGGGGGGCTGGCAGGGGGCAGAGCCCAGGGCGCCCTGTGAGGGGAACAGGTCCTGAAGGACGGCAGCGAAGCCCGGCGTCTGAAAGACGGGGGGCAGGACGGGCTCCTGGGCCTGGCCGGATGGCTTGGGATCCAGGAGCTGGGGCTGCCCGACAGGGGCGGTGGTGCCAGGGAAGAGGCCGGCATGCAGTGGGCTGGCGGGGCAGGCGGCGCCCGGGGGCAGCACCAGGGGCGAGTTCAGGTGCTGGAAGACGTGCTGCTCCAGGAGGACGGGCAGTGGGACGGGGCCCTGGGTAGTCATGACATAGGGGGTGGCAGCGTTGGTAGCTGGCATCTGCGGGGCGGCACTGCCAGCAACCTGCAGGTGGATGGGCAGGACAACAGGGCTGTCCCCCAGGCAGATGGGCTGCAGCACAGTGGCTGCCACCTTCAGGGCCACCCCGCTCTGCGACTCAGCCGGCGGCGTCAGGATGGAGGGCGCAGGGACGGTCACCAGCGGAGACAGGGCCTTCTTCATCAGGTCAGCTGAGTTGATGTTCCAGGCCTCCGCTGTGATCAGCTGGGCCACCCCGTTCTCCAGCTTGTTGTTGGTCATCGCCGAGGGCGAGCTGGTGACATCCATGGGCAGGTTTGGGGTGTCCTTGTAGAGCTCCTCCATGTTGCAGGGCTTCTTGGGCTCTGCTGGTGCCACCTCTACATTGCTGTCAGCGGGAACCACGGCGGCTCCGGGCTGCCAGGAGCATCGGCACCAACATAGCTCGGCCTGCAAACCAGAAACGTATTTTAGGCACCGCATAAATCTCTTCCTTAAAATAATATTTGCAGTTGACTTTAAAGACCACATCGCCAAAGAAAAGCCATTAAACACATCCACGCTCCAGGCCAATGGCTCCATAGTACAGTGAAGTATATATACAGAGATGCTGGGTATACATACACCCGTGAGTGTTGTACGAAGAGTTTTGAGGAACTTATATTTAGCTGTAAACACAGATAATTTAAAAGGCCGTGGGGGCTGCCTGCAGCCAAACCCCTCCCTGCTTCCCAGTACGCTGCCTGAAACAAGGGCTCGGGCCGTCCGGTTCACATTTTTAAATAAAGCTTTACATAATGACAGCGCACGGCAGAGCTGAGCGACAGGGCGCTGCTTTAACTCAACGAAAGCCCCCAAACCAAACAGTTCTAAAAATACCGCGGCTCAGGCGTGCTCCACCGCAGACGAAGGGTCCTGGCTTCCCCTAAAATACTCGGCCTTTCCTTTCAGCCCAGCGGGGCTCACTAAAAGCAAGCAGGTGCGGCCCCCGCTCTCTGCGTGCAGCACCTCCGAAACCGCCGCGCGCAGGGTCGGAGAGGAGCGAACCCAACCCAAACCCCGACGTTCGCCCCGCCGCGGAGTGAGGTAGAGGCTGGTGTGTGAGCCGGGCACCTGAGCCACAGAAGACGTGAAGAATTAAAACACTGAAAAGTAGCACAGCAATTTCAAGTGTACTTTGACAGCATGGCCCTTTGTATCAGCCAAACCAACAGCCGTTGGAAAAGGGCAGAGATGGTTTCCACTCATGAAATTCCCAGCCTATGTCCTAAAAAGCTCAACACCCCATCCCTTGGAAAGAAAGAAAGAAACAAAGAAGGGGGAAAAAAACCTCAAACTGCAGCAAACAAACGGCGCTGCGCACATATTTATTTCAAAGGGTGGATAATTTCTGCCCCATGAGCTGCTGCTGGCAGACTTTGGCTGGGGGCTGGCCGCTCTGCCTGCGCCGCCTGGGCCTCTCCCAAAGTGAGCGGCGCATCCTGCGCCATAGAAATCACCATGGAAACTTGTCCGGTTTCAACTCCGTTACTATGGCAAGGCACCCGCGCACCCCAAATGTACAGTTTTTTCCCCTGAGCGTGGCTGAATCCTGCTCCCTACGAGCGAGACGTGTGCCGTTGCTGCTGGATGGGCCGGTGGGAGTGAGGCGCTTCCCAGTGTCCCATGGCCATGCTGGCATTGGGATGACAGGGAGGGCAGCACCGCTCCGAAACTGGATGGGTGAGGGGTCCCAGCCTGGGTTGTGTCTGCAGCAGAGGGCATGGGGAGAGCTTGGAGCTCTGCCAGCTCTGGTGCTTATATGATTGTAGGGCCGACTCTGTAACCTGCAGACTAAGAGGGGATGGGGAAAAAAGGAGGCGGGGGGGCAAAACAAAAACCCAGATGCCACGAACAAAGGGTAAAAAAAAGCCAAGGTAGGGAAGTGGGCAATCTCCCAAGTCTCTCCTGAGGCTTGTAAATCCTTTGCTTTGGCAGCGAGACGCCACGGCAAGCGCAAGACTACAGAAACACCAGGAGTTAATAGCGGAGGCTGGTTCTGTAACACGCTAATAATTTATCGGGCGCATTTGAGTTCTTAAAAAGGATTTTTGAAAAGTAAACAGATGAGTCATTTCTTTTCCCCTCCTGCTGATGGCTCACGGAGAATAATTCCGGATTTTTCTCATCTCGTGAAACGCTTTGCAGAGAACGTCCACAAACGCAGGGCTGAGGGTTAGCTGGTTTTGTTTCTTTCGTTTTCCAGCCCTGGCTGAGACCGATTACAGGCAGGTGGAGGTGCCCACACACCAAAAAACAGGAGCAAAAATCCAATTCCTTAGTCAGAAAAGTGACAAGTATCAGTATCCAAAAAATCAGGCCAGTCTTGCTTTGGAAAAAAGAAAGAACTAAAAAAAAAGAAGAGCAATCAGTTCTAAAAATAAAGACAATGAGGAGATTTGGCAGATTCAAGCTGAATAAATAGAAGTCGTTGTTTCTGGTGAGGGGTTTTAAAAAAATCATTTTCTACTGCCCTTGTGTAATCCACCCCCCTCCCTCTTTTTAAAATGACTATTTTAAACCCCTGCGGTCTCTGCAGCGTCCACCAGCAGCTTCGCCCCGCCAGCTGCCGCAGCGCAGACCAGTGTTTTGCTCGAGACGCCGGCTCTTCCCCAATTGCTTGGGAAGCGTGAGACTGCTGTGCTTTCATAGGGAATTAATGATCTGTCTGGGACGGGAAGTGACCCCCTGTCCCCCTGGAAAACCCATTTAACATTGAGAAATAGAAAAATTAAGATGAAAATTATGCTGCATAAGAGACTTGAGAGATTAGCACGCTGAACGGAACCGTGGAGAGAGGGAGACAGATCGCCGACAAAGATGGAAGTATAAAACATAATAAAATCCCCCCATTGCTGCTTTAAAAAGCGGGGCTGGAGGCAATGGAAATCTCTAGATGAAGGGGAGAAGAGCTCATCCATCACCATCAGACACCTCGAAGAAATGCCTGTGGGGTTGGCTGGGTCGTGTTTTCTTTTTTAAAGCATAGTCAAATATTGTTTCCCAACACCGAACCCTCTAAGTTTCTGGGCTCTATACATATATATACCGTGGAGCTCATGGTCCTACACTGCCTCTGGGAGGGCCCCGCCAGGCCAGGTGGAGGAGGTGGAGGGCACGGGGAGGTCCAGCTCTAGACCCAGGTGTAGGGGTTTGGGCTGAGGTTTTTCTACCCTCAGCTTTCCAAGGTGGAACCGTGCCTTTCCCTACTGCCAGTGCACCTGCTGCTTCAGCTTGTGGTCACTACTGAAAATAATGTATCTATTATATACACAACGCATACACACAAACATGCATATTATATCTACGTTATGTACTACGAGCAGCAGCAGGTGGCCGGCAGGCACAGCGGAGGCGCAGGACGACTGCCCGCTGTAACCTGTACAGCAGTTTTCGGTTTCACCTGGGGGGGCAATCCCATGCCTGCTGAACACACGTTGCGCTAAACACCTACTATCGAGGTCAGAGTGATGAGGATCTTTCAAAAGAAGAAACATGTGAAGATGTGGGATCAAGAGACAGGTTGAAGTTGTCCAAATGGGTGTTTTGTAGGTCCTTTTTTATACTACGTACACTGAGTACGTGCTACGAAACCGTAAGTCAACATGGAGATGACTTAAATGAACATAAGTTTTCCACACTGGCTTTAACATTGATATTTCTATACTACATTTCTCCTTTGGTAAAAATCAACCTGAAGCATGTGCAGAGCTTGTTTTCTGGGGTTTTGGGGCTTGTTGTTTTGGTTTTGTTTTTTTTTAAGATCACCACTTCACCGCACACCAAGTATTCAGAGTTACCCAGCTTTTACAGCAAGTTTTAGGTACCTAATAACACACAGAGGGAAGTAATTTCAGTGACATTGCCTGAAGTTTCCTCTGCCTACCGCACCTTGGTGCTGGAAAATCAATTAATTTCACTTTCCCTACTTCTCTATTTAATATTTAATTCGCTGTTTGTTTTAATTGAAAAGAAGTTCGCAATACTGGGAAGAGCCCGACTGTAAATAACACTTGTTTTCCCCCTCCCCGGGGCGCCGATAAGAGTTGAGTTCGTGGCACTCTGCGATGATGTGTGTGGCTGTACAGGAAATGGTGTGTTGGCTGTACGGAAACGCCGTGAGAGGGGTGGTGATAACTCGAAGCCGATTTCATTATTTTTTATCTCCTGCTGATGGCTGCACAACAGACTTTTCTCAGGGTTTTTGCCTGCCTGCCTGTGGGACCGCAGCACTGCGCCGCACAGATTGAGCCCCCCCTCGCCCCCGCCACGCTCTGCCTGCTTGTCTGTACCACAGCTTGTACCTCGCTATCAGCACGGATTTGAAATTATACCCTGCGCACTATGGGAGGGGTCTCGGATGCTCCTCCTGTGGGGTGCACTGCTTGGTGTCTCCTGGGAAAAACAGCCTTTTCTCTCAAGTATAGATGCAGTGTTGAACACAAAACTAAATTAGAAATCTTGCCTCAGTGAAGCAGCAAAATCTGCTGCAAAATATGGATGGATTCGGACTTCCAAATGTTTCACCAAAACTTGCCACTTGCTGTCACAGATCCTCTTGCCAGAAGCAACATTTGATTTTTGCTCTGCAGAAGCCCAAGGGCTGTGGTGAGAGCATCACCGATGGTCATGCCCCACCGCCCTTCGAAAGAGTGGCAGACCTGACAAGCAACCCCGGTGGCATCCACCCCATCAGATCACCCTGCCAGGTCACAGAATCAGAGAATCACAGAAAGGTCTGGGTTGGAAGGGACTCCAAGGATCATCAAGTTCCATAGCCTTCTTTCAGTCAGCCTCTGTCTTTTCCTGGTGCTTTTGGAGGACTAATTTTAAAACAAATATTTTCATGCAAATTGCTGCATAAATAAATCCAGGCACATAATCTTTTAGGGCAAAATCCATTTTTTCCACTAGAGACCACATGTGGGCCCTGTGCCAGGTAAAACGTGGTGTGCAGTCTAGTGAAATCCATCCTCAGCCACCCCACTAAGACAGAGATCACAGAATCACACAAATTTATCTGGGTTGTAAGGGACCCCAAGGATCATCAAGTTCCAACCCTGCCGGGGTCTTTTAGTCCCATGCGAGCCGAGAATGACCAGACACATCGATATGATGCAGAATCATTCCACTTTATTAGCAAACTCCGTGACATTATATAGGAAAACCATTTCCGTACACCCACCACACACGCATCACAAGCTAAGCTGATTGGCTACCTTATCTTCTATAGCTACACCCCTATTCAGGCAGGTATCCTCCTTTCTTGGAACTTCCCCAACTTAGTTGCCACATCAGCAACTTCCCTCGTTCACTGACCTTGGTTACTGCTGCCTGACTGCCCACACCAAGTATATCTCAGACAAAGCTGCTCGGGCCCCAACACAACCCCCCTGCCACCAACCTCCAGGCCTGCATCTAGACTAGGGTTCCCAGGGCCCCATCCAACTTGGCCTTGAACACCTCCAGGGTTGGGACATCCACCACCTCTCTGGGCAGCTTGTTCCAGCACCTCACCACTCTTTCCATGAAGAGCCTCCCCCCCGATATCCAATCTAAACCTTTCCTCCTCTGGCTTCAATATACTTCCCCCCTTGTCCTACCACTATCTGCCCTTGTAAAAATCCAATTCCTCTCATGTCTATACGCTCCCTTTAAGTACTAGAAAGCTGCAGTGACGCCCCCCGCAGCCTTCTCTTCTCCAGGCTGAATAAGCCCAGCTCCCTCAGCCTGTCCTCATAGGGAGGGGCTCCAGACCCCGATCATCTTCGTGGCCTCCTCTGAACCCTCTCCAATAGCTCCACATCTCTCTTGAATTGTGGTCCCCAGATCTGGACACTGATGGGGCCTCACGAGGGCAGAGGGACAATTGCCTCCCTGTCCCTGTTGGCCACTCCTCTTCTGATGGAGACCGGGACACCATTGGCCTTCCGAGCTGCAAGAGCACCCTGCTGGTTCATGTTCAGTTTCTGGTCCACCAGGACCCCCAGGTCCTTCTCAGCAGGGATACTGTCAAGGAGCTCTTCTCCCAGCCTGTCTATATGTCTGCGATTCCTCCAGCCCAAGTGTAAGATCTTACACTTCATAGTGTTAAACCTCATGAGGTTCACCTGGGCCCACCTTTCCAGTCTGTCCAAATACCTCTGATGATTTCCTTTCCTTCTGTTATGACAACTGCACCACTCAGCTTGGTGCTGTACAGCCTGCACACCCCAGCTCCCATCAGCCCTATTGCCCTCGACATGCTACGAAACCTCAAACCATGTGCCCAGGTAAGACATGGATTTCTGAAGGAGTTCAGGTTTGGGCCTCTGTGTCCTCAGCAGCCTCCACCCACCCTTTCTTCCTGCATCCCCTCTGCAGTAGATGCAAGTGGGCAACGAGGAGACACACTGACCCTGAGTGACAGAGTATAAGCAGCCTTCGATGCTGCAATGTCTGGTCTGTGTAGTTCCAGCCGCACATGGAGAGAGGCGTCACTGTATTGTTACTGGTGTCTTGTTGCTAGATTAGAAATAAATACTTTAGTGAAGCAAACTTTCCTATTCCAACTGCACGGAGCTATTCACTCCATGACCTGTGACAGCACAAACAGCGTGCGTCCAGGTTTGCTCTCCCACACATGTGAACCACAGATCACTTCAGCAGTGGCTGCTCTCACATTTCTCACTGGTTTGTGCGTTCAGGTGCCTGGCTGGGCTTGACACCCCTGGCCATCTCGCACATCCTTTTAGTAATGTATGCCTCAAGCACAATGGGCAGGGGTGTAACCAGCTCACAGCTAATGGTGAGATTAAGCCTTCTCCCCTGTGTTCACCCATTGTGGTGCTGTGTTTGACATCCATCACACACCTCAGCCAGGGACAGAGGCACAAGGAGGACTGGTGGGACCTGTCCCCTCTCTGCTCACTGGAGGGCCGGCAGTGACCACATCTGAGGTAAGGGGCAGTCGAGAGTGAAGGAGACCCACCAAATATCTCTTTAGGCAACCAGCCTTTCACCCTGCTGCTGGCCCAGAGATGGACTTCAGACATAATCCCACCACCTCTTGAAAGGGGGCTCCACACGTTCCTTGATGATTGCCAAAGGGGAACCACTGGGGTTGCACATCACCATCCCCTCCAAGGGACACCAAGGAAACACAGAATCATAGAATCCCAGACTTATTTGGGTTAGAAGAGACCTCAAAGCCAATCTACTTCCAACCCCCTGCCATGGGCAGGGACACCCTTTACTAGCCGAGGTTGCCCAAAGCCCCATCCAACCTGGCCTTGGACACTTCCAGGGAGGGGGCATCCACAGCTTCTCTGGGCAGCCTGTGCCAGAGCCTCACTACCCTCACAGAGAAGAATTTCTTCCTTATATCTAATTTAAATCTGCCTTCCTCCAGCTTTAGTGCATTGCCCCTTGTCCTCTCCCTACACTCCCTGGTGAACAATGAGTTTAGCCCTGCCCTCTTCTCCCACAGTCCATTGACTCAAATACCCACCAAGTCCCTGTTAAAATATAGGAGGCACCATTCAAACGTGAGTGATGGCAAGGCGAGAAAGACACAGGAAAGACGGGCTGGTTTCTCTCTGGTAGCAGGCAGAGAGAGGAGGGAGGGTAACACCGTGGTATTCCCACCAGTGTGAAAGCTGCACCTGAACTCCTTGCTCCCAATCCCTCTGTGCAACATCCTCCGCTCGGCATGCACCAACCCACTGCCCTATGTTACTTCTCACTCTATGGGAACCGTGTCACGGAGGATAAGCTGGATGCACTGCCGAGGAACAGTTAAAAATACAAATATCTTGTCAGACAACTTTAGAAGATGCCAGAGGAATAATAAGGCTCCGATGCAGCTCATGCAACAGGTACTCTTTTATTTTCTACCACCGCATTATGGATCATTCCGGGAGGTGAACCTATTTGTGTCAAGGCTCCCATCCAGGCTGTTAAGCCCTGGGGGGGGAATGAGAGGGAAAGGAAATCATTACAGCAGCACAAAATGGCATGTTATAGATGGGACACTGACAATAGGTATGCACTGCTTCAGCACCACGCACAATCGCTCTCCCAACGCTGCGGCTTGACTGGCTGATCGGACTTTGGTTTTTTAAATAGTTCAGCTGAGAAATACCGCCGCGGTCTGCCTCTTGCGCAGGCTAATCGCCTGCAAAGAGCCGTGTTAGGGTCATATATTTGCTAACTATATTGCTGTTGTCAACAGCCTGTAGTTAGCAATCCATTCCAGGGAGGAGAGAACTCACTTTCTTCTCATTTAAAAACAAATCAGGCCAATTGAAAAACAAATAAAAATATCCTGTCACAGACCTGAAACCAGTGTCTTTAGTCCCAAGGGCAACACATACAAGACAGACAATAAATGCCGCGGAAGGAATAGAGCATTTGCCTGACAAATTTCAATCTGCAGTGAATTTTTATGCCCAATTTGAAAGCTTCACAAAACCCCCACATTTGCAGCGAAATGCGTGACACGCCCCAAGCGTAGGGGAGACAGCACACGCCACTGTGCTGCCAGATGCCTTTTCCCTTCATCTCCGCCATTCATGAACTATTCCGATAACGGGATAGCACACGTAACTGATGGTCTCCTCCTGGCAAAAGGACCGCCGCTCGTGCAGCATGTATGAAGTACTGCATACAAGCAGGCACTACAAAACCTGGGCTACTCTGGAATTCTTTGCGATTGATCTCACTGTTCCCAGATGCTCAAGATTCTTGCATCGGCAGCACCTCCGAGTTCCTGGGGTCTCTGAACAGTAATGCCTGGAGGAACCTTGCAGCAAGTTTCCAAAAATACAACCTTTGGAACGGGGGCACGGCGGAGAAATGCCTAAACAGCGGCAGCTTGCTTGGCCTGCAGTAAGCTGAACGCACACTCTGAGGCAGACAGTGCGCGGAGATCTGATGTATTAAACCTGACATGTGAAGGACAAATATAAATTTGCCATCCGTAATTATTGCTGAGTCACGTGCCACCCAGTTTGGTGACATCCCTTTGACCCAGCAGGCTCGTCCGACTCTGCAGCTTTTGCGCTCCAAATTCCTGTTCCCAGAATGAAAAGAAGTTACCGTTTCTGTGACTGCAGAAGCAGCTGTTTAAAACAGCTTTGCCTTGATGCTGCCAGCAGCATGCAGGGGCCTCCTCCCAAAGCATAGTACAATCCCTGGGGATGGGGATGTCAGTGGCTGCAGCAGTGTGTTGGGATGGGTATGTTTGGGACCCTGCCCTGAACGCCTGTGGTAAGGAGGTGCTGCCTGTGTAGCCCTGGGGAAACATCAAAACACTGGCAGCTCCCCAAAATCCAAACTCAAGGGATGCTCGCTCCTGGGAAAGTCCAGCTGCACTTCCATGCCCACCTATCAGCCCCATCGTGCATCCCTGATTGCTCTGAATCACTGAATCACAGAAGTCAGAAGGGAGTTCTGTAGGTCAATCGGTCCAAGCCCACCACAGGGCCACCTATAGCAGGTTGCCCAGGACCATGGCCAGATGGCCTTTGAGTATCTCCAGTACGCAAGATTCCACAGCCACTCTGCACAGCCTGTGCCAGTGCTCTCTCAACTCTCAGAGTAGAAAAGCATTTCCTGATGTTCAGAGGGAACCTCCTGTGTCCCATTTTCTGCCCACTGCCTCTGGTCCTGTCACTGGGCACCACTGGAAAGACCCTGTCTCTGTAATTTTTGCGCCCTCCATTCAGGTATTTATACACAGTAATGAGACCACTCCTCTTCTCCAGGCTGAACAGTCCTGGCTCGCTCAGCCTGTCCTAGGGAAAACCAGAGGTCTTTGTGGCCCTTTGTTGGACTCTCTCTAGTATGTCCGTGTCTCTCTCGTACTGGGGAACCCAGAGCTGGACCCAGCACTCCAGATGTGGCCTCACGAGTGCTGGAGAGAGAGGCACCTCCCTTAACCTGCTGGCAACACTTTTCCTCATGCAGCCCAGGGCACCAATAACCTTCTTTGCAGCAAGGGTGCATTGCTAGCTCATGGTCAACCTGGTGTCCACCAGGAGATCCCAGGCCCTTCATGCCAAGTCACTTTCCATCTGACTGGCCCCGAGCATGTACTGGTGCCTGGTGCTGTTGCTCCACAGGACATTGTACTTATCCTTGTTGAACCTCATGAGGTTCCTGCCAGCCCATTTCTCCTGCCTGTGGAGGTTCCTCTGGATGGCAGCGTGACGTTCTGGTGTATCTTCTGCTCCCGACACCCTGATGACAGCTGCAACCTTTCTGAGAGTATGCTCTGCCCTGTTATGCAGATCATTAATGAAGATATTAAACAGAATCAGACATAGAGTGTCCCTATTAGTCACTGGCTTCCAACTAGACTTTGTGCCACTGATCACCACCTTCTGAGCCTGGCCATTCAGCCAGCTTCCAATCTACCTCACCGTCTGCTCATCCAGCCCTGTACATCAACAGCTTGGCTACGAGGACCTTAAGCAAAGCAGTGTCAAAAGCCTTCTTAAGTCCAGGTAGACAATATCCACTGCTCTCCCCTCCTCTACCAGGCTTGCTCCTCATGCAGTAAATCAGTGTCCCGCAGAGAAGGTAAACCAGCAGCAAAGCGAGAGTCTAAGAAGTTCTAAATTAAAACGGTAGGTCCAGGTAAAAACTGGACTTGCTCTTGGTTTATCTCTGGCATCGGAGCTCCTGAGCTTTACTACTTCTTGACCTTCTTGGTTTTCACACACACAGTGCACCCACATGTTTACTTTAGGAGTGAGACTGTAGGAAGAATGCAGGCTCACGCTAGCAGTAAAAGACGTCTTAGGCTTCAAAAATGAAGTGCATGATTTTCCTATGGGAAAAAATATTTTAAACAATTTTTCCTGTCATTAAATATCCCATTTAACTGATTATTTAGTATCATTTTCAATCAAAACATTACATTCGCCAGGAAAGCAAAGAAAAACGAGCTGCTTTGAGAACAGAGCTAAAAAAAACAAACAAGAGAGCCGTTACTTTATAGCAAATTTAAAAACCCAGGCATTTTGTTTTCCCAACAAGTGATACACCAATGATAACAAGAGGAAAAGGATACCAATTAAACGTAATTGCCAGCTTCCCCCAAAAACCCGAAACAAAAAGCACTCGTCAGCCTGATAAAATATTTGCTCCTTTCCCAGTCAAGTGCTTTATTAAACAGTCCTTAAAGCATCTCAGTTCTTACAAAGGATTTCCAAGTTTGATGTCAGTGGAACAACTTCAAAGCCTCTTTAGTTCCCTAGTGGAGGTTTGTTCTCTGCTCAGAGACACTCAGCTCGCTATTTTGTCCTGACCCTCTCCACTGATCCCAGGCTCAGATAGTTCTACAGAATCCATTTGATCTTTTCCGATACCCGGATGAGAACTGGTATCAGTGGGGCAAAGGCCAGTGCCCGTCTCTTCTTGCTTATGTGAATCCATCACAGTCCCAGCTACAAAGGATGGGGTCCCCTCACGGACCAGTCATCGAGTCTCAGCCGACAGGTTAGCGAAGTAAAGCTAAAATCAGTTCTTAAGCTGCTACGGCACTTTTGCAGGCAAAACCTCCAACTCTGCCCCATTGCACCAACATGGTTTCAACTGCTGCAGTTGTCTCCCAACTAGCCACACAGGTGAAGCCACTACAGTACCCCTCAGGGGGTAAAGCAGCTTCACCAGCTCAAAACCCACAAACAAAGGGAGCTGCCACCAGCACCACACAAGCCCTGAAAGCCCCAGCCCCACAGACTGCTGCAAACCCTTTCCCATCCCCACCTTATGGCACGCCCGCTCCAGTTAAAGATCCCTTTTCCTTGGTGGAGGCAAGGCCAGATCAGGGCTATCCACAGCACGGCAGATGGGACTGCCCTTAAGCTTGCCTTGCTTCTAGACCTCTTGAGACTCTGAGGAAGAAGCAGCAGAAACCAATCTGAAAGTCTTTTAAAGCCATGGGGGTTCTAATACCAAATCCAGACACTGCTGTAACTCAAATCCACTGAAAGCCAAACTTGTGCAGAACCTCTCACCATCCTAATACACAGTATGCCTTAAATAAAGAAATAATCACAAGAAAAGCAAAACCAAGTTAAAAAACATGAACCTTCTGGCTTGCAGATTCTTTTTGGTGAGGTACATGTGCTCAGATCTAAGACCACAGGATGGGATTAACTAAATGCACTTGTACCACCCAGCCTTCACAGTGGGATGAGCAGGGAAGCCCCATCTCTTGTCTGTAGCTCGAATGGCTCTCTGTGGCACAGATACTGTTTCAAATGACAAGATCTAGGGATAGCAAAGACCTGAAGACCAACATTGGAATCATCAGCTTCTCTTCTCTCCCCTCTTCTCCCCTCCTCTCCTCTCCTCTCGACAGGTTCTCATGTAAGAGCACAAGGGGATATGATGGTGCAGGAGTATCGGGGTGCTGCTTGGGAAGCAAAAGTGTAAGGAGTCTTCCCAGTGCAAAATGTGGATATTTAATACTTCATCCTTCCCCACAGGCACAAGTAACTAAATGCTCCTTCAGCTTGCTGCTTTGAGATCAGGTTTTATATTCATAGCTTCAGATTTATTAACCTGACTCTCCCTCTCCTCCACCCCACCACTTTGATAAGCCAAGCCCAACGTTTCATCACCTATATGATGGTGCTAATCCTCAGATTTCAAACTTGCCCTACTCTTGCAGCACCCTATCTAAAAATGTGTGGGTGAAAAAACTTCCAAGCAAAACTAGCCACTTATTTTTGTCCTTGCAAACTTTGTAAGCAGCTGTGAGGATTTAGTTTAAGAGAAGGAAAGTGCAGGACTTCCCTGACGTGAAGGGAACAGCAGCCTTTCTTCTTTGAATTTTGCATCCTTTTACACACTTGCTGCCACTCTGTGGCAGTGTCTGTGCTGTTTCCTCCCCTGACTCTGAAAGGCAGAGAAATGACCTCTTCTCTCTGGTGTCCTGTGATGCACAAGATGTCAGCCTCCGGCCCGAATCCCAGGAAACACCAGTGTGAGATGAAGCTGATAGAACAGGAACCACCTCACAACTTTCCAGTGTGTTTTCACGCTCTGAGACCAGTTTAGCACCCCTAGAAGCCAGCCCCTGTGCTGAACTGTGAGATATATCTGCCTCTGACCACTAATAACATGTAAATAACAGGAAAGGCTGAAAATCTCAGTGCCACTGCGGTCAATGCTGTCCAGGTTACCTGTAACACCTACAAACGTCCTGCACGCACACGTGCATCCCCAGTACTTCTTCTTTAGCACCTTTTGCCTCATCCATCTGGCCATGAGGGATCAAACCTCCGGGGCAGAGAGCGCTTGGGCACGCACAAAGCATGACCTTGGCTTGGGCTCCAGTTACCGGTGCAACCCATATTCTCCATCACCCGTGTAGACGGGTGGGCGCAGGCAGAGACACGCACACAAATGCACGCTCCCTGAGGTGGCACGGGGCTGCCTTCCCCCTCAGCCTGGCTGCTGGCCGCTACCTGCGGTTGTGTAGCTCCAGCGTGCCTGTTCTACCGTTTCACCAGGGTCTGCCATGTTCCTCGGCTGACGGAGCACTTGCAGTCTGCCTAAGCGTGAAGGCCAATGTCCAGGTTTTATGAATTTAACGCTCTGTGAATGGAGCCTTCCCACCCAGTTCAAAGGCATCTTCTCAGGCTGGGTATTCCAGGTGTGACCGACACACTGCGTTTGCTACACAGAGGTGAGACTATTCCAAACTGTGCCCAGACCACACAAAAGGGTAATAATGCTCTTTGTCATCAGGGATTCAGATTCTGATGGCTCAGGAAAGAAGAGCTATATTTCAGGAAACACCAGCAGGGCAAACAGTGCTGCGAAAACAGCGTTGCTGTTGCAGGTAAAAGCAAATATTATTTTCCCGACAGTACTAATCAGTCAACATGAACATATTTTGCAGACATGTATGGCAAGAAGAAACACGGTTAGTCCTGCCCATGCTCCTCCATCAAGCCTTCAGAGAGCGCGTACATCATGATGAATGCAGTATACCAAATTTTGTCATTATCACCTCCCCTACCTTAATGATGTCTGCGTGGTTCCAGAAGAGGAGTGCGCTGCCGTAGGATATAGAGCCCCTGACATATTTACTGCAGCATTTTTCACCAGCAATTTCCGCTGTGATGTGTGCTATTACATGTTCAGAAAAACTTAGGGAAACTGCAGGATGCAGAACAATTACATCTTTCCCAGATGAGACTACTAAGTTAATGGATCGGCGTCATCCATCACCATAGATCGTAAGTCCTCCAGGGAACGTCACCAGGCCACTCCAATAAATCTGGCCAGGAGATTTCATATCTGGATGTTCAGCTCAGCCCTAGGAAGCAGTTTAGCAACATACTCCTCAGCGTGACTACGGCTCAGCTCTACCAGTGAGGTGATGTTGCTGTTTGGCCGTGAGACTTTGGACGTAGAAGGTCCTGCAGGCCAGCATGTAATGGCACACAGGGCTGCAGCTTGGCATTAATTCCTCACATGGTCGGTTCTTCAAAGAACTGAATTTTGGTATGCAGATCGTAGATCGTGAAGGAAGCAAGCTGACTGCACAGCTTCATTCCTTTACCAACACGAGCGAAGAAAGGGATATAAAATATAAAGAAGAATAAAACTAACAGACAAGAAAAACAACCCCAAATGTTCCAGCAGATCAGTGCAGCTCTGAAGTGAATTTTTTTGCTGTCAATCATCTTGATTCTCCAGGCTACCTCAGCAGGCAGAGCAGCCTGTCTGCTGTGAAAATGTTAAGGTGATGCTCTTTCAGGGAAGACCATACTTCTCACAGGCCTTTCCTTTGGGAAAGCTAAACAAATAACCCACAAATAAAAACCTCCATGGCTGTACCATGTCCTGGCTTATCTTTGTAATAACAGGAGAGCAGGACCCGGGGTTGTGTCCCCCTGTCTCCCACACTAATGCAAATACAGGAGCAGTGTAAGAGCAGGCTGAGGGGAAGGTCAGCCCCATCGAAGCCCTTTTGGGTGGCAGCTCCAAGTGAGGGGGTCTGAGGGCACTTTTGCCTCTCCCGCTTTGTGTATACTCTGTTTCAGGCAATGATATATTTTCCTGACATGCTGCTCATGTAGCTGGAGCTAAGCTTTTCCTCATACAGTGCTGGGGGTGGGGATCTGCCACAGCATTGCTGCTCCCAGGCTTAACCATTTCGAGTCCTCCCTTCCCTTAGGCACTGGTTCTCACCACCCATAGCATCCCATGCTTGCCCCAACGCCACAGGAGATGCACAGGGCTCTTCCCTCAATCCTGGATACTCAACTCAAGGGCTCTGTTCACACCAAGATGAGGCCATCACCTGGCATGCCCTTAAAATGGGGACAGTCTTGAAGTATCACCTGTGCCTGTCCAACCCCTCCCCATGCTCATGATCCAGCCCTTACGCTCCTCACCACCATGGTGACAAATGCTCTCCCGCTGGCTCCGTATGGGTGCTCCGGGTTCGGTCAGAGGAGCAGGGATGGAGACTGTCAGCTTGAACTACTGCAGCTCCTGCAGCAGCAAGTTCTTGATGGTAACCAGAATAGAGCACAACAGAGCTTGGGAGGTCAGCAAAACAAGGATGGAGTAGTTTTAACTACATAAGAATTTCAGGGAATAAAAACTGCCTATAGCCTATATAAGTCGTGAGAAATGGCACGTGTTTGTCTTGCCTTAGGCAAATCCGTATGTTGATAGACAAACTCAGCTACAAAAAGGATACCCTTCCCTGCAGACAGAAACAGTAACAGCATCCAAGAAGTACAACACACTCAGTATTTTCTTGACGGGGTGTTAGGGAAAACAACCATGCTCATTTAAGAGCTTGCAGTTTGCAGAGGTGGGGCGGGGAGGAGGGTGGATGCCCCAGCCCTTACTGTCTCCACAAGCTCTCTACCACCCCTTTGGTGGGGCTGTCAGCATCAGGTCTCCGTGATTGCCTCCTGCTCAGGAGGCCAAGCCGCTGCTGGCTGGAGGGGCTGCGGTACCTTTTGGCTCCTCCTGTGTACAAGTTGTCTGCCCCACACCACCCCAAAAAACTCCACGGCTCCAGCGGGGCTATCCTGACCAAGCACCCCATGTGCAGGGACAGGCAGTCTGCAAGGTGCCAAAGCAGAGTCTGCCAGACCATGGGGCTCCTGGGGGCTGCTGCTGGTCTGGGATCACGGCTGAGGGAAATCAGAGGAGTTTGCAAGGCAGGAGGCACAGCAGGAACAAGCTGCATTAGAAACAGGGTTGCAAAAGGAGACTGAAGCATTCAGCTGTTTCAAACCTCTGCTTTTACCGGTACTGATAGGGGCCCTCATGTGCCAAACTGATGGTTGAGCTCTGTAAATATCTAAACAGCACAAACCAGAGGAGACAGCTGTCCCTGGTTTGTAGCGCAAAACCTTTGCTACCCCAACTGAATCTTCCCCATAAAGGTGATGTGACCTGTAATTTGAGAAACCAAGTAGCCAACTGCTGGCTACCGCTGCACCAGGAAGGGTGGCCACTAGGGTAGGCCTGAGCGACCACAAACCAGGATCTGAGCTCTCTACCAAGATGTGCTCCCTGCCAAGAGTGTGCTGCAGCCACCCAAACCTCAGCACCCACAAATTTTGCAGTGGGGAGGACAGGCTGGGTTGCAACAACGAACCTGCATTTCCTTGGCTGCCTCATACAACTAAGAGGGCCATCTCCACGTAGTGTATATTCCCAGAAAACCCTTCATGCAGGTTAACTCCAGAAATCCCAAGGGATGGCTGCCAGCTGCTGGATCAGCAATAACCCTCGGTGGGATCTTGCTGGCAAAGTCAGTACTGGCACCTTTGGCTTCACAGGGTACACAACTGCAGGCAGAGGGGCCTTGGGGTTCACCCATCCTGTCATTCCCAGGTGTTCTCCGTGTCCACTGCAGCACACCACAAAAGCATGAAAAAATCAATAGACTCTATTGACTTTTTGTGTGGCATTAGCAACGTTATAGCTTAACACTGACCTCAGGAAGTATGAGGGGTACTGGTACCAAAAATTAATTAAGGGAGGTGGGGAGTGGAACTCCAAAGATACTAGTCACCCAAACTTACAAACATCTGGTAAAACCTGTCCTGTCCTTACAGTGTTTAAGGGAAATTTGGCCCCTGCTCTGGGACAAAGCTTTTGCCAGGGCCCAGCTGCCAGCATGGGCTGGTGGAGGCCAAGGGTTGAGAGGGGGATCAGCCCAGGGCCACCAAAGCCACTGACCCAGGAGCAGCAGCGGGCACAGCGTTGCAGGGCGCCAGCAGCCGGGCACTGGAGGCCGGTTGTTTTGGTTTAGCTGTGTAAACAGGCACTGAAGAATTAGGCCCCTTTGTGCCTTCAAAGCTAATTAAAGGCTGTTTATTATTTGATTGGTCCCGATAGTGTATATTTCTTCTTTGTGTAAACACAGCTGACACTGATATCCAAAAAAAAAATTAACTAAATTAATCTGGAAAACCAAAAGGAGTGGAAAGTTCTATGTTTGAGTGAGTTATGGGGCGTGAGGGATGCCCCTCAGCCCACCCCTCCCTAGCAGGCAGCCACAGCCCTGGGTGCTCATGGCTGTTTGGTGCCAGGCTGGACACTGACTCCACCTGTTTCTTCCATGCTGGTGGCGACCTGTGCAATGGTCACCAGAATGAGAAGGTTTGGCCAAAGCATTCACTTTCAGAGTAGTAATAGTTATGTGTAATTAGAGCTTAGCAAGGTAGCTGGAGCGAGAGCATAGCGATGGTAGAGTTGGTTCGTTACCATATATACATCCCAGGTGTTGCTTGTATAGACAAAGACACAAAACGTGTGCCTGGAACAACCGGCAGCATCCCCTTAACCACAGTTTTTAGAGCCCTAGAAAGTGTTTACCTAAATACAGTTAAAGGTTATTTGGCTTTCATCCTTGATACAGCCAGTGGAGACGGACAGGTGTATTCTCTAGGCCTTGCCTTTAAGTGGGCTGTGGGCATCAAGTGGGTTTACACCCACAGCCGTTACATGAAAAAAAGCTGCAAAGTCAGGCACTGAGGAGAACAGAAATGCAACCTTCTCCTGGTTGCCTGCATGCATCCTGACTCTGCTCGGCTGCATTATGATGCATTCTTAAACACACAGTTATTCCCTCTTCTTCAAAAGGCCTTGTTATGCTCCAGAAGAACATATGTGAAAGAAGAAGCTTTTTTTTTTTTCATAGGCTTTTCTGTAACTTTCAAGCATCTGACTCTGAAATAACTTTCTGAACAGAATTTATACATGTAATAAAAAAATAATCAATTGGCCTATGAATCTGCTTGTAATGATGTGATGCTACACGCTACCCTCGTTCAAGTATAGAATTATTTTAGTCTTTTCCTGCGTCTGACAGAGGCAACATGCTGTGGTTTCAGTAGTTGCATTTTCATACGTGTTTATCTGGGTCACTGCTACTTACAGCGTAAGAAGATTTAGTGAAGCCAGTTTAGCTTCAGCCTTGTGCAAAGGAAAAAAAATCTTTAATTAAAACCAAAAGACTTATATTGTTTGATAGGTAAAACTCTCAACATTATCAAATTAAAGTCTTCAGACTGGCTCAAGAAGAAACTAGACCTCAGGGCAATTTAATTGAAAAGGCACTTGGGGTTTTGGGGTTGTTTTGGGGTTTTTTAACTCATCACAAAATATTTTATGTAATTGGAAATTTCAGGTACAGAAGACACAACTGAGAGCGTTACAACACTAGGGTGACATTCTCTTAAGCTCTATGCTGCAAATCACCAAGAGCAGAAGAACATGATTCCCAGTGATGGCAGTCCATCTGATGCACGTGAAGCAGCACTGGTGTGTGTGCCAGCTTGCCCAGAGAGGCTTCACTTTGTTGCCATGTAGTGGCCATCACAGAAGATGAGGGAGAAGGCAACCTGTTTTGATGGCAGAGAAGGCAATCCGTTTTGATGGCACTGCTCCCAAATCCTTCCACTAAGACAGGAATAATCTGCAGGCACAAGAAGGCAAGGTGGACATCCAGAAGTCAGGAAAGGCACCTAATGCAGTCTCTGTGAGTTTCCAGTGGTCCTAGCTTACCTTTTCCCTGTCTTGGAAAATACTCGAAGAAAGGAAGATGTTCAGGAAAGGCAAAGCTGCCACTCATGTGGGAAATGATGTGGGAGGCTGAACGGCCACAGCAAGATGAAAGTCTGAGTGTGTCCATCTGACGTGAGAACGACATCCCTCAGCATCACGCTGCCCATCGGGTGACAAGGAAGTGACTCAGAAGAAAAGCACACTTCAAAGGACCGTGGAATATTGGTTTATTTTAACTGAAGCCCGTCTGCAGCAGAGCGAGGAGGATTGCAAGCAGAAAGCATCCGCTCTGCATCCTGTGGCCGCTGTTGGGGCAGTTCACCCCCCAGGAACAAAAGCCTTCCTCCTCTTTTCCCTTTCTTCTGGTCGACAACAGAGGAGGGCAGGCAGGGAAATAGCTGTCATTGTGGCTCCAGAACTGCAGCCAGTGGAAGCCCGATGCCACAGAGGAATGGGATGAGACGCTTGACACTCGCCCTGATGAGCCCCATGGTCTCTAGGACAGAAAGCTCAACAACTGCCCGTCTGTCAGCAGGGTATCAGCGTGACATTAGGTTACAGAAGCCACACCACCAAGATCCACAGTTAATTATTCCCCAGCTCCAAAAAGGAGCAACCAGGAGAGGAAAAGGACAAGTGTGTAGTTGGTAGTTTGATCCTGTTATTGACTGGATGCTAAAAGAGGGAAATAACTATAAAATATTTCCTGCATCAGAAACAGGGAGGAGGGATGATGGATCTTCTTCTGGTTATTGGGTGAAAGAAAAGGAAAGGAATAAATTCTCAAAGCCCCAAACTTTCTACTTAGGTTTCTCTCAAATATCCGAGATATTTTTTTCTCAAGTTTTGAGGGGAGGGACTGCTTTTTGGATAATTTTTTTTTCCAGTTCCTTCAATCTGTTCCTTCATGACTGAGAGCACAACAGCTATTCACCAGGTATGGTGATCTACAGCTTCGGTCCTTGGGGTTGCCATTTGACTGCAAGAGGGCAGCTCCTGTCTCTCCCAGGCCTGCCGCAGCAGAAGTTGTCCCACGGGCAGAGGGGTTGGCTGCAGATCACGACACGGAAGGAGGAAAAGGCTCAGTGTCTGGCCCCTGAGTTAGAGAGGACTGATTTTATCATACTGGTTTTGGAGATTTATCACTTCCTTTACCTTCCTCCATACACACAGGGAAGAAAATCTGTTTTAAACATGTGACAGGCATGGTTTCCATCAGAGACTAAATTTGGGGGATAAATAAAGAAAAAAGGAGCTATTTTTAAGCTAGAGAGGATCACCATGCTGATGAGTGAACGCAAGTGTGTGAACACAAGCGTTGTTCAGTGTACTTACAAGATCAGGTTGCCTTGTTGTTCTTCAGATGATCTGAGATCACTGGAACCCCTTTCCTTTGAAATGCAGCTATAAGAAGCTAAATAAATGTTGGCGTGGGGTTTGTGCAGGTAGGCACAAACCCTTTCTCCTCAAGCACCTTGGGAGTCTGCCACTGGTCCTGATAGAAAAATGCATTTAGGCCTAATGTTAAGTCCTGCAAGCTGTGAAGCCCTACACTCAACTCGGTGGGATTTTAGTGCCACAGCTTTGGAGAGCTGTACTGGAGCAACAATGGTATTGCAGATACCTCTCCAAGCAGCTTGGACACCAATCCTGTGGAGACAAGGAGCGTGACCACAATAACTGAAACTAGGGGCAAAAAAAGAGAGGGAAGAAGGGTAGGATGCAGAGCTCCTGACATCTGTATCACAGAATTTGCAAGGTCCTCTGGGTTGTCTCCAGATCAAAGGATCACTAGATAGCAGTCACCAAACGCCTTCTAGCAGAATACCACCATTCATCTCATCCTTCATACATCCTCCCAAGAGAGGCCACTTCATTGACATGATGCATGATTTATTCCCAGGAGTAGCTGCAACAGAAGGAAGTGGTACCATGTTGAGACCTAGCATCGGCACAGAGATTGGGGTTTCCAGTTCTGGAACTATTTCCAGAGGACAACGTTTAAGGCTCTTGAATAAAAATATTCTGCTTTTTGTCTGCAGTCACTCCCACATACGAATCCCCTTGTGCTTTGTCTTCCGTAAGGAAAAGAATATTACAGTGAAGCTGTTCTTAAACAATAAAGTATCTTGAAATGACTGAAAACCAACTTTAAATGCACACCGTCATTTACTAAGCCATTAAGAAGTTTCTTATCATTGCCTTGAAGCCACAAATTCCTGCTTAGGCTCACTCTGTGCTTCCAATTCTCACACTGGCACAACAGCCAACATTGCCAGAAAATATGTGTTACACTGTGGCTGGTAAACACCAAGGAGAACATCCCAACCTTTGCAACAAAAGGCTACTGCAATGGAACAGAGGACCTTCAATCTGAGAAACAAAGTAACTACAGTAAATAAAAAGGAGTCAGAAAAACAAACACAATACATTCTCAGGCCAAAATGTAAAACAACCCGAAAGAAGAGCCAAAGAAGAGTCTATACAGATTTTAGATTTTATTCCTTTGATTTAATAAAATTCTTTGGATAGTGATGCTTGCTCAGTACAACCACAGAAATTGGAATGGCAAATACTTCACTGTGATTTATGGATTGAAATGTTGTCTGATTTCATTATGCTGGCAAATATAACAGTGCAGACACCTTCTCCTGGAAAGCTATTTCTAAATTGCTACATCAATATGCAGATAATCAAAACTGATATTTACCTTCTATGGGAACAGCACGTGTGTGTACATCCACATGTGCACATGCACACACTTATAATCTTGATATTTCTCCATCTTTCAGATTGCAGGAATATGTGCTACAGGAGCTCCTGCTTCATCTCAACCCAAGACCTCTGCAGTTCCAAGATGCCTATACATTTCTGCTGATTGTACCCTCCCCTCTCACTAAAATAAATCCAAAAGATGTACCAACAGAGACTCGGTTCAACTATTTGTTAGTCCAGATCTACAAAGGTGTAGCTTCACCTTCAGTTTATAATGATAGAATTGATGGATAACTCACTGAAGCCCTAAAACAGGGAGTCCAACACTTAGGTTAACTCTGTTTATATTTTCCTGTTTGAGTGGAACACAGTAAATATTTAATTTAATTTAAATAATACTTGCTTTTCACTCGTGGTTTTACAACAGAAGTACAAAGCAGGGTGTTAAAGGCAGACCTCAGCAACCAGAGCCCATGTGCTGCTACCTGCAGCATCCATGGGGGGCAGGAATCTGACAAAGAAGTGAAGGATGCGAACAGGCACCAGTGAAGGAGAGAGAAGGAAGAAGTGAGGAGGAAATGTGGCCAGAGAGGGACAAGGATTCTCTTCTGCAAGGCAGAGCCTGATGACCCCCCCCCCCTTGCACACCTTGCACCACGAATCCCTCCTGGCCATCCCCAAAAGTCCTGCCCTGGACATTCTTCCCTTCTTCCCCACAGTGCTGAGGTCAATCTTCAGGATGGCCACCTCAGGAAACCAGAAGAGTCAAGGTCCCACAGCAGGTGTTTTGCAGGCTCTGCAGTACTGGGGGGAGCTGCAACCGATGGGGACAAGCCTATGGCATATGGATCCACAAAGCCAGTGGGTGCTGCAGCCCAGGCAGCCAAACACAATCCTCCATGGCACCAACACAGCATTGGGCTGCACATCCTCACTCAACCTGAGTCCCCCTGGCCCTTGCAGCACCAAGTCTCTGGGGGTTGTCTGAAAAGGGATGAGAGATGATTATGAAGATGGCAATGAAAGATCCTAGGACACGTAGCCATCCTCTAAGTCAGGCAGAAGAGAGAGGACACGTCTATCCTTGATGAATAGATGAGGCCACATCCCCATTTCTGCATGCTGCTGCAGGAGCCCACAGGGTGATCCTTTCCCATGTCCTCCTCGATCACTGTCACCAGGAACAACAACTGTCTCTTATCGGCAGAGACATCTCTGAGAAGAAGTGACTTCAGGACACTGTGTCCTTCCCCAGTCCCTTGAACCCCCGAGACAATTTACAATGCTGTCACTCGCACATAGTCCATCCTCATATGCACAGTTCTTGCCTCTAATTTAATATTTTGATTTCTAACTAAGTGTCCTTTGGAGCTCTCTGCAGACATGGATTATAAGCCCCTTTATTGACATTCCAGTTCACTTTTTCAAAATATTTACAGATTATAGGATAAATGGTGTTTGCTTTTATCCCTTCTGCGGGAGATAACAGTTCAGTTACCCAGTTACCTGGATGAAAATTTATTGGTAGGCATTGAGAAAAGTAGATTCTTTCCAAAATTAGCCTTTGACCCAGTTAGTCTTCCATAAACAAGCAATGGTTTAAAAAAATCCTCAGCAGCTAAGAAGTGTTTGCAATCCCGGCATCAACTTGCACGGACTTTAAAAGGTGTAAGGATAACAAAGCTACGTCATCCAGATTTCACGGCGTCAAGACAGGGGATGAAAAATTACGGAAAACTTCCCTAATGAAATGTCAAAGCCAACTAGCTTCACCGGGGCTAATCCACAAATCCTGATGACAGTGCAGATTACCCAGCCTGCTAAACTGGCAAGCGCGCAAGGAAGCTCATCTCCCAGGGATTACACCCTACAGAGGGGTCCCCTGAATTATTTGGAAGAACCCTGGAGGAAACGAGTTTCAGCCCATCTATTTCCTCCTCGGGGCTTTCAGGACGCTGCCCATCACACTTAACGCATCGCGTGACGACGGCAGAGCTACACACCCAGAGAGACCAGACTCCCCATCACTGGCGTTACGGAGCGATGGGCCAGTCACCCGCAGACACCGGGCGGGAAGCTGCTGACAGATGCCACAGTAAAAACCTCCTAAGAACCTTCGGGTTTGGTGAAGAAATCCCCTCTTCTACGTCTATGCTGCCCGGACGCTTGCACCCTAATCACGCCTGAGATGAGATTATTTTTTCTCTCACACTGCCTATCTATAGAAGATCCTTTTTAGAAGTCTCTGTTGTGCGGTTCCTGAATGTCAGGCCCAGCAAATCAAAACATTTAATTGTAATTTCATATTGTTTACTTTTGCGAGGCAGGATCTTGGCAGAGATGAGCGTTTCCTCCAGGGACAAGGAGGATGGGGCTGGGCAAGGGGGTGTGGGTTGGGGAGGACAGAGGAGTGGAAGGAAGAATTTTAATGCAGACTTCCTCATTGTCTGCTTTAATAGGGACCCTGGCTGAAATACAAAGGAAGAGGTAGCTAAAAGGACTTTGGCTACAAACCCAGAGATGCCGGAGAATGGGTGTGAGGGTGTGCCCGGGGCCAGCCAAGGCAGGCAGCAGCGACAGATTCGGGAAGCGGCTGGGCAGCAGGAAAACGCCAGCAGCCCTTGCCATCACCACCCCCGGCACCACCCACGCTGCCTCCTCGGCAGGGCCAGGGAAGACCCTGGGGCCCTCTCCAGGCAGGCACAGACCAAAGGGCCATGGTCGAGAAGGCACAGGGAAAAACAGCCTCCCCTGGGCTGCTCCCACACCCCCGCAGAGCCAGCATGTCCCCCCAGCTGGGAACGCTCCTGGATCTTCTCCCTCCACAGACCCAAACCGTGGGCAGGTTGCCCACCAAGGAAGATGGCACAGCTGGAGCCTTTCTCTCCCCACCAGGAGCCTCCTGCTCTCCCAAGGAAGGGAGAGCTCCTGTCGGGCAGTGACATGGGAAAGCGCCAGTGATCCCACCACAGGTGTCTATTTTTCACTGTACGTTTCCAGGGAGATTTGACTCACAACGTTCGTATGTTTGGGTGAGCTATATTTAAGCTCATGAGCGTGTTTCAGAGCTCTAGGTTGGGGGAATAAGGCATTTGTTGTAAAACATCACATTCACACCCTTCGGATATCCATGGTTTCACTTTGAGCCTGCTGCTGAAGCCACAGATCTCTGTGGAGCCTGCAGGACATGATACCAGGACAGCAGTATGGCCAAAAAGGATGTTACTGACTTTGTTTTGATTCCAGCCATCCATACCAGAGAGCCAGAAATTCTCACCTTCTTCAGTTCCTGCTTCCTTGGGCAGCTACTTCACATGAGACAAAGTCCCGGGAAAGAAGCATGATAAAGTCAAGACTTGCCCCGTCCCCAGGACTGCCTGTGGTTGCAGTCAGGTGGGCAGGTGACACCCCCCATACTCCGGCACACTGCCTGGCAAACCTCAGAAGAGCCCAGCTGCCAGCTCTTCGTCCAGCATAACAAACCCCCCTGTCCTTTAGCATTGTCCCTCTCTCCTTCCCAAGCTTTGTTTGGGTAAAGAAAATGGTTCGCCAAGACCTTTGCACAAACTCACACCAAGGACGACCGCCTTACTACGTAAAATGATTCACTGGTGTTTAAAACTCCCACAAACAGGAGCCCTCGACGACTTTATGACCGACTTCCCACAAAGGCACCAAGGCCGGCAATCGCTAATGCTCTGTCTGGCATCGACTCCCCGCGAATATTTCTCAGCAATAACAACTGATAGCAGAGCTTGGAGCCTACACATCATCCTCCTGTTTGTACATAAATTCCCTTTAAAAGGATTTCGGCATCCTCATGCTGCTTCTTCCCAAGCATTCGGGCTCTTAAAGCGAAGTCAGCCAGACAGAATGGTGCCACGCAACTACAAACAACACAGGACGATTTTTTAGTACAATACACGGCACTATTATTTCTAAAAGCACTGACAGTAATATGCAGCGTGTAAAAACACACATTCATCTTAAAGAGGTTAGATACTAATTCCTGCAGCTTAATTTTTTTCTTAAGGGCATCAGCCCATTTTTCAATTAAGGCTAATATTATTAATCATAAAAAATTGCTGATGTGTAAAATTGTTTCCTTTAAAGCTAGCATTGGCTGAGAAACATCAGGCGCGCTGCCTCTGCAGTCGTCTAACTTAGGTGGCAGTGGGGAAGCTGTATCATCCTATTTGGTGAGGCTTCACGCTGCTCCCAGCCCCGGACGTGGCAGAACAACGCATCCCTCCGGGAAGCTCACGGACCCGCAACTCTGCTGTGCCGGGTGCAGGCCGGCAGCAAGGAGCCTAAGGATATGGCTTCCCATGGCAAAGCAAGCACTGTCTGCCATGGGGCAGGATGGCCAGCGTCAAGGGGCAGCCCCATGCCAGGAGCGCATTCGTATGGTCTCTATTGCCTGAGCATTTCCAGGGCTTTCCGTGTGTCAGCATCCCCTGAAGTGAGAGGTGGGGTTTCTGTGCCCTCTCTCAATTTTTAGTGCTAAATTTGGCACTACAGGACTCTCTCTGGTGAGGTCATAGGTGTTTTCATTGTTTTTTCTTCCCTTATCTGCTGCTGATGGGTTTGCCTAATTCCTGCCAAAATAGGTGGGCAACTTGCCTTCAGACTGGGCCACTAAAAGTGGAATGAAGGAAAGACAAGCATTAAAAAAAAACCAGCCCAAACCCTATGAAATAGTAAGTCAGGAACAACAAAGCCTCTTCCTGTCCTGCAGTCAGCAAGGAGGACAGCTGGACCATGACTTGGCAGGACTTGAGAAGATGCTGCAGAAGTTTGGGCACACCAGCATCTTCTGGAAGGAGGGGCAGCTCCCTGCCACGGCACACCCTGCTACCTGGCCCCTCACCCTGCTCAAACTGGGTGCCTCACAGATCACTCCTGATGTGAGTAACCAGCACTACTAGACACATGAATGCTTCAGGTGGACAGGAGAGGACCAGCATGTTGCTCCCATTGGCAGCCGTCCATGATCTGCAACAACCCTCCATGAGACACAAGCACCCAAGCGAGGAGCAGGGCTGTCCCAGGGCCCTCAGTGCTGGAGCTGGGAGATGACCCTCTAGCAGGTTTGCTGGGGATGATGGAGCTGGAGGGAGGCAGCCTGGATCCTGGCTCTGCAAGTGCCTGACGTGTACTTCAGTGGCACGGATCCAGACAAAATGCCTTGTCTCCAGCCATGTGTCCAACCCTCTTCCCATCTATGGGCCCTTTACCTCCCACACATCACTAAATCATATATCCATGGCCTTCTGTTGAGATTTTGCACTCCCCCATTTAGAGGACCTCCCACGGGCAGATCACAGCAGTTATCTCCTTTGCAGCTCAACCTTTGCCCATTGCCTGGAAGACTTTCAGCATCACTCCCAACTTGCGTGCCCCCACCATTCATCTCCTCCCTCCCTGGTCTTGTTTCTCCCCTGCTCTGGAAACTGCCTCCTCTGCATTTTTTTTTCTTTTATTATTCTCCCATGGTGACTAACCTCCTCCAAGCTGCAGAATTACCATCCTGTTTCCACTCCCCACCCCATGATCAACTCCTTAACACTATTCCCAGTTATCTGTAGCCTTGTGCCTTTAGTTTTCCATCATCACCAAATGCTTCCTGATCTAAAGCTGCTATTATTTGTATATTAATAGATATACATCTATATGGCCATCTTCCACCATCTTATTAACTGCTGACCAAGAATAAACCATTTAAAGAGAAAAGGCAGACCTCTTGACCACCTTGGGGGATGTCCCACCCCACCACCAGATGGAGTTTGTGCGTGTCTCCCAGCTGAGATGTTCAGCTGTATTTTTCCCAGTGAAAAGTAAAACTAACCCTATGCTGGCAAAGCCATAAACATAGTGGGTTTAATTGTCAGCAACACACCGGATACCACTTCCAACGGTGCTATAGTTAGTAACTACTCATTGACAGTAATTGTTACAAAGAACTGCATTACCAGAGAGAGATTTTCATATTACATATACACACATATATATATGTGGTATAAATACCACTTTGTACAAATCCAAAGTCTGTGAGGTTAAAGCTAATGGGCTGGCTTTGTTGAGCATCTCAAAAATCAAATTAACTGCAATCAAATTCATGGCACAACTCAGGGTTCATTTCATTACTATCAGAAAATTCAATCTCTGAAATCTTACAATATTAAGCTAAAGCAATGATCTTTCTGCTAAAGTTCGGGTTTTTTTTTCATTTTAAGGTGAGAAAAAGCTGGCAGTCCCAGGGAAGGTGGGGGTGGGGATTCCCAGCGGATACTACTGAAAGCTCGGCAAACATTCAATCAATTACTCTTATATAAGGGAAAGTGGAGGTGGGGGAGAGCACCCTTTCAAACACGTTCTAAAAGACATTTTGCAGTATAAATGCTTCCTCCTCACCTCCTTCCACATCACGTCTTTTCTTGCAAAGACTAAGTACACACACACACACACACACATATGCAGCTACGATATTTACATCAGAAGTACAAATCCAAGAAGAGGCTACTTAAACCTGCTCATTGCCACCACAGCTAATTAACTTATCTCTGTGCCGTACGGTACGTGGGAGAGCCAGAAGTCCATTGCAGTAAATGCAGGCATTTTCCTTGTCTGAACAAAGCTGCCTGTTTGGTTTCTTTCACAATAAGCACTCTTTAACCTTCCTGCCAGACCTAGCTGGAGAATGCTCACTGCAGTTTCAGCCTCTCTTTTTTTCTTTTTTT
>VXBZ01011683.1:830398-846151 GCA_013399135.1 Heliornis fulica | reverse complement strand
TTTTTTTTTTTTTAAATCCCTCCTCTTCAAGGTTCCCAGCTAGGTTTCTCTGCGGGAGCCAAGTGTGGTTCTAATGAGGCAGATGAGGCAGGGCTTCTCGACTGCTTTTGATAGAGGTGAGGTGGTCAGCTCTTTATTGACTTCCTGCAGTAGCGCAGCGATGGACCGTTTGGGCTATCTCGCTTTATGAGCGCACACCAGGCAGGAAATGGGCCTGGAAATTTCCAGCCGGCGGTGTTGGATGCACTGTGTGAAAAGCTGCACGATGCGCACGTAAAGGAAACGAAGGAGAGTCTTTTTGTTGTTGTCCTTGTCACTAACCCATCGGGCTGCCGTCGCCACATGTACCTAGGAATGCCTGCTCAGGAGCCATTTTAAGAATTAACATGTCTCACTGAAAGGAAGGAAAACAATGTTGGCGTTTTTTGGCTTTTTTTTTGGGGGGTGGGGTGGGGTGGTGTTATTTTATTGGGAGTGTGCTGCCTATCAAGGATCCTTTAATAAATGCTCAGAAAAATCCCATGGGAGGTAACTAGCCACTGGGGGATTTTACTGTCCCTTTCTTATGTAAGCAGCCACAGCACATACACACTGTATCCCGTGCACAGCTGCGCAGAGACACGCGCATCCTCGCAGGGGGAGGTGCGGAAAAGGAAGCAATCACAGGCTGGTATCACGTACTATTAGGGTTTTACTGATACCAGCACGGAGCGACTGCACCACTAATTAATGGATGCTCACAAGCGACATACATCCTTCCAATCAAATGGCAATAAAAGCAGGTAGCCTTCCTCCCCCTCACATGTACATTACTCAGCTATTTACCCTCGTCTCTTTTTACTTTTTTTTTTTTTGGTCTCCACAGACACAACCCCTCCCCTACACTAGCAAGGTATAGTCCTCTGACCCAGGATTGGGGAGACGCAGACGCACACCACTCCGAGCCAGGTCTGTAACAGCAGCCAGGGTCCATACAATGAAGACAGGAGGTTCTGAAACCACCCCCTCTTCCAGAGATGTCTCCACACGTGCAGACATTAAAATAACTTCTAAAATCAAACTTGACCTCTCTCTCTGGCTCTTCTTACCCCCTGCCCAAGGGGGATAATATCCTCCTGCCCCAGAGGAGCACAATGACAGTGAGCAAAAGATGGCAGGAAGGTTCAGGTACCTTGGTAGGGGCAGCCCTACAAAAGCTAGAAGAGGCTTCTAGTTACTACAAGGATACCACACACACGTACCTATGCCTGGGTGGTGCTGCCTGCACTGCGGATGCAAACTCCAGCTTGCACCCAGCTGCGGCAGCTGCAGAGCTGCTCTTGTCAAGGACCACCTGAGGAAGCCAGGTCCCACCTCCTGCCAAAGCAAGGCACCTGACTAGCCAGAGGTGCCTGGTATTACCATGATTTATCTTCTTTTGGCTAATTGCAATGCTCTGAGGAATTGGAAAATAAAGCTACACACACACATGGGTGGGGAGGGAGAGGCATGTTCAAAAATCTTAGAGCTCTAGTGTTACTATCAGAGCATATGCCCTGACAGCATCTGAGATTTAATTATATGCTTTAATTCTACTGACTTCAGTGGGACATACAGATTTGCTTAACTTTCATTATGTGCTGACGCCTTTTCTCAAAAAATACGCTTTTCTGTGCTAGAACTTTCATGTATTCTAGCCACGTGTTTTAGAGTTACCTGGATCTTATGCCCTGCTTTTCCAAGCCCAGTGCTGGGATACTTCTGCTGTAGGATGTAAATGAAAGAACAGGTAGAAATATGGGCAGGATGGATTTTTTAGTTAGCCACCTGACAACCACGGACAAGGATGGGCAGCAGCTGATGCTGCTGCACACCATGAGTGCTCCCAAATTTTTGCCTGCTAGGTAAGTGTCAGCAGCTGGCTACAATACAGCCTTAAAGGTAGGTGAGGACAGGACAATAACCCCTAGCGCAGAACACTCCTGTAACTGTGTTCTGCATTTATGTTTAAAATGCAACCACAGGGAACAGGCATCCTGTGAAGTGCCAGACATCAGACTCTCACTGCACATACACTGCTTTAGTTCAGATGCTGGATTAGGAAGCTAGATGCAACTTAAATGTCCATCTCCTCCCCTGAACGCCTGCCTTGAGCAGACCTGGGCTTTGCCATCGTTTGGCTCATCCGTATTTCCTTCCAGTTCCCCATCTGCAGTTCCCCAAAGCCCACTCTTACAGCAGTTCAGCCTGTTTTTCCAATTCAGGGGCTGCTTTTATCGCAAATCTCATGAATTTTCTTTGCTGATAGGAATTAGCGACTGCTTTGCTTTAACCCTCCGACTTGGCAGAAGCTGGAGACTGGCTCGGACCTGCTGCCAATCTGTGCTCTCAGTCTACTCCCAGTAGAAGCTCAGGGCTTCCAGAGAGTCACACGCAATGCACTGATGTCATCAACATTACATGCAAGTTTCACTCTTTAAAGCAGAACTTTAAACAGCCAGGCGGCTAATGATTTCTTTAATTCTTTTTTAATTCTTTAAGTCTTTTTTCCTCACGTGTTTAAAACACTCTGGAGAGAGGAAACAGACTGGCACTGCCTTTCGGTCTTCTGCTGGTGGCAAAGCAGATCATTTCTATCATATTCTGCAGGGGTGCTGTCAAATGCTGTTCCAGGCTATGGGCCAAAACCTACCCCCAGTCCATGTGCTCAGTTCCCACTGGCATCAGTGATATCTCCACCACGGACTGACAGTAGTAAATGGGCAGAGATGTGCTGGCTGCTCGTACAGCACGATCTATGTGCTGAATAATTCATTTTAAACTGTTGCACAGATGTCAAAATGTTATTGCTGATTTCTAGCCAGCAGAACGGGCGTTTCTTCTCCCGATATGCGTGTGTCACTGCCTGTAACACCAGAGAAGATCTTGGGGGCTGTCTCAGCAAGGCAGCAAAGCCCAAACACGGCGTGCCCACAAGCATATAATTAAAAGGCTCGCTACAGGCCACTGTAACTTTCACTGTCCTTATTAGGATCCCCCCCTGGATGCACTCACACATTTCCTCAAAAAAAAAGAAATAATCAGTAAAAGCAGGTCAGAACAAGCCACAGTTATATAGGTTTGAGCATATAGTCTCCAACAGTCACTTCAGCCCTTTCAATCTCATGTCAAGTCCCACAGAAAACCTCTAAGTACAAGCAACTTAAGAGTCACAGCCAGGTTTGGATAACAAAATAAACCAAAACAAACAAAAAAAACCCCTCTCTGCCTTCAGAAATGAGAACAAAATCTACCCTACAGACTTCATCAGCCTGACCATGCCAAGAGCCCCATGGTAGAAGTCAAAGATCTCCCTCCCCTCCAAAATGAGGGAAGAGAAAAGGAGTTTTCGTTTGTTTCCCTTTTCGCCAAACCTGGAACAGTTGATCTTTTCACTGGGGCTCAGCACCCAGATCATCCAGGATATGGGTTCCTCTTCCCCTCCAGCTGGGTGGGCTCCAGAGGCTGATGGACAGCAGTCACCTTCAGGAGCAAGGTGGGACTCCTACGTGTACTTGGGAAAAGAATGGGAAAGATGCAAGAAAGCCAGAGGTTTTGAATTGAGTTCAGAGTCCAACCCTGGACTCTGACACAATCTGAAAGTGCAAATGCACCCCGTGCCAGCCCAGGTGCCTCTCTACGAGGGACGTGCCAGGGAAAAAGTGCAATTTTCCATGCTCATAGATGGGCTTTTTCACATCAGCTGATCTGTGTGGAAGCAGACCCAGGCTTAATGAGGTCTAATTTGTTTTAAATCCATAGGTTTCTTTTTAATAATTAACAGTTCCCATCGTTCAGCAAAGCCATTCTTTACCCCTGACTACTTGCTATTAGGAATGAATTTACTGTGAAATACTGCTAAAAGGTGGAAAGCAAGTGACATAATTCAAGTTTTAATTAAAAAAATATATATATCACACAAAGAAAGAGCTGTAGGAGGAATTGTAACCGAATAAGCAAAAAATAACCCCCCCACCCCAAACCCACCTATTCCAACCCAGTGCCTCCTCTCCTCAATTACCCATTTTATTCTTTTTTGTGCTATTTGAATTCTTGTAATTGCTTTTTCTTACTGGATGCCCAGTGCTGAGATCACGTGTAAGGTTTTCTCTCTGCTATTCCAGGAACTGGAAAACGTGTCGGCATTATTACCGTGAACATTACACATGCTCACACGCGAGGGTCCAGGAACTACAATTAACACATTAAGAAATAATAACTGCCAAGGGAGCAACGAAAGATAAACAGCGTGGAGCTGAGGTAGCAAGAATTGTGCTTGGAAAAGGTCTGTCTCTTGGGTAACGGGCAAGGAAGAGAAATCGAAGTGCTGCGCAGCACTGCCCATTTAGCAAAGAAATCCCCCAAACCGGTTGAACAACTGTTTATACATTAATTTCTTGAAATTTAATTTCACTAACAGTATTGCTGGCTTTAAACTAGGTTTCAAAGGAAGCCGAAGGCTTGTGTTTACAAAGAAATAATAATCACGTCCTGTTGGAAAGTTTACACTTGATAGGTTGTTTTGGTTTTTTTTAATTGTCCTGGTTTGTTGGGTTTTGGTGTGGGTTTTTTAAAATAGAAGCCAGAAATATTTATTTCAAGTATATATATTTATGTAAAATTTATATATATATAAATGTACATATAAAAAAATTTGAAAGCTAAAAAAGGGATTCTTTTCCCCCTGTTTGTTGATATCCATTTTGATGATTGGCTTTTTTGGTTTTCCCTTTTCTTAGAATGAATTCAAATGAATTAAATTACTTTCAAAGTATTCCCAAGGACTTTTGATGAAAAAAATTCTTTAGATTCCAGAGTCTTTTATTTAAAGCTTCCAATCTGAAAATACTTTGTGTGAGTAGCCCTGCAGAAGCTGCCTAACAACAGCCTACCAGTGCGTGCTGCCATTTGGAGATAAATTTTCACCACTGTAACGATTGGAAATCTGGGACCACACTGCTCGTTTTGAATACCAGTCCTGACTTTTGCTATTGCATTCTGCCGGACCAACCAAGGGTCTTAATATGTTTTTTTCACAGAGATGAGAAGCTGAAGGAACGTGGAGACTGAGGTGAGGCTTACAAAATGCTCTCACTTACGTCTCTCCCACCTTAGGGCTAACTAGCCACAGAAAACCCAAGAAAAATATTGCCATTATAACCCCTTTCCTACACTCACCCCGATTCCTGTGAAAGAAAAGAGAGAAGAGGCACAGACTCGAGGGCAAGATTAGCAGCCCTGCTCCAATCCAGCCTTTTGGGGACTGGAAGTCCTTCTCAAGCTGGGGCAATGCCTTTTACCTGCCTGCGGACTGGGGTGTCGGGTCTGCATGACAGGCATGATCCCCAGCGCTGCCCCTGAGCATCGCTCATCCATCCGCTCAGACACTTCAGCAAATCACTCAGCACTTTGGAAAAACATAATTGTTTTTATTTTCTAGTTTTCCATGTTTTGTGTAGAGTGCTGCTGTGTTCAAGCGAAGTGAATAAAAGCATAAACAGTAAGCACCATCTGGAGAACATTCTTCCAGCACGCTGAGAAATAGCAGCCGCCTGTGTGCTACCTGCTATAAATAAATGTCATTAAAAAATGTTCAAAAATTTGTTTGTTCCCATTTAATGGAACTTCAGCCAGGAAAAAAAAAATTTCCTTGACCCTGCCTTCGGGTACCTGCCATCTTCACAACAGAAAAGTAAAAATGTAGATGTTTATTTCTCAGGCCTTTATGTTAAATGGGTATCCCTATCAGAGTATAATCCCTACGCATGATTCTAATAACAGCATCAGAGGCTGTAACTTAAGTGTAACACATGAATAAGACATTCACAATCCAAATGCTTTTTAAACTCCACTCAGTTCACGATTGGGTGATACTCCTCAGCCTGCTAGTAGGAGAATGGGTAAAATTATTCTTGCTCTGAACTGACAGAGTATCAGTTTGGGGAAAAACCAACAACAACAACAAAGTAGATAATTTCCTCTGAGGCTAGCACAAAGCCGCTCCGATCTCCCTCTCTGCTGACAAAATACAGACCAAGTTGGCTGCGGGGTTGTGATGGTGCTCTGTGAAGGGTCAGCATTTGCTGCATTTGTTTAATCACTCCAATTAGAGCTATGCAAATAATGAAATTGTTTGCTATGGTGGCCAAGCTGGAAAGAAAGGGAGAAAAAAAAAAGCAAAAAAAAAAAAAAAAGCATCAATGTAGAAATGTTTTGGTTGAGCAAATTAAGCACTATCTTTTTCTTTTTTGGTAAAATGAAAAAAATAAATGGTTTTGTTTGTTCCACTCAAAGGGCAGCAAAGCCTTGAAAGAATCCATTCAGTTTAAAAGGAAAAAAACCCATATTTTCACACTGGAACAAAGTGTTTGTTCATTTTACATTTTCAGCACCATAAAAGATATGTTCAGGAGAGCTTACTGCTTGTTGGGGGGAGGGAGGAAAGGATTTGAACCTCCCAACATGGGCCCACATGTCAGGCCTTTGGGTAGGCCACAGGTTGAGCATTGCAGGTTTCTCCCTTGAGGAGGCCACCACCAGCCCTTGCCATCCCATTTGTGGTGCTCCACTCTAGGCAGACCCTGACTCTGGGAGCCCAAGGGGAATCTTTCTGCTCTTCCTGGGCAGACTCTCAGCTGGGGAGCCCAAGACTTTCCCACTCTGTGCTGGGACGCAGGGCTGGCACGCCACCGGCCAAAGCATGCCAGATAGGTATAGCTATGGACAGCAGCATTCTCCTTTCTTGGACACCAGTGACCCAGCTGACACAACTAAATAACTTCACTGATACCAGGCCAAAGTTGACCCCTCTTACACCCATGCCATTTTAAACTGGCAGCTAATGAGGGCTGGTATCCAGCCCCTGGTTTTGGGAAGAAACAGCTCTGATCTGAGCAAAGTTACCGAAAACAATTGAAATACCCAAATATAAAGAATAAAAGGACTAAATCTACAGCAATTAGGCTGCAGAAGGAAAGGGTTGATGAAGCCTTAGGGGAAACAGCACCACAAGATGCACTTGGATCTTCCACATCTGTAACAATTTACAGCTGCCTGTTAAAAATACAACAGCCACCTAAAGTCAGAATTGGCCCTGGCATGGTGTGGCTCTTCCCAGGACAGCACAGTCCTCAGGAGGTCAGGATGTCCTTCATAGTACAGCACAGGGCTGAGGCAGCCAGAGGCTGATCCCAAATCCTCACTGATGAACTTCCAGCAGGAAAAAAGACTTTAAGACATTTTAGGGTTTTTTTCCCCCTCTTTTCCCCCCCTCAAACCTTGGATTGATAACTGTCATGGACTGATGGGAGTGCATCTGTCCTGTGAAACAACATCCACAAAAACAGGCTGGGCCCCTCGAAGAACAGAGAGGCTGTGATTCCTGAGGCACAAGGCATATCACTGGTCCAGCTCCCCAGCATCATTTCAGGGCAAGTGTGGAAATGATGGGCATAAATCAGGCTCGGTCCTTCCCTCGAGCTATGCTGCTTTCTCCAAGTCCAAATCTGCTATACACTGAGTGGGTCCTCTCAAGTTTTCCTTACAGCTGGGACTGATCACTGTTCCCACTGGAAGTAGAGTCATTCCCACCCTGTTTTCTGTTTTCAGAAAGACTCACTGTGCCAGGAACCACATGAATAGGGATGAGGGTACAGTCCCTTCCCTAATGAAATCATCACCTCAAACCCAGAAAGGGCAGGATGTGATAACGTGGTTATAGTTCCCATTAGCCATGTTTTCCTAATATAAATATATTTTACTACTTTTATTTAGAGTCCACTCACACCAATAAAACAAGATACTTTTTAAAGGGGCACTTGAGCTGTCTGGCAATGAAGACATTGGACTACTAATTTTGTTAGGATGATGATTTACCTATATGAATAAGGTTTTCCTGGACCAGGTGTGCAGGGAAGGCAGGCGGTGGGAGAGTGTCTGTCTGTCTGTGCATGCACATATGCGTGCGTGTGTGTCTATGGGGGGGAGGGTTGTTCTTTGTTTTGTTTTTGCCTTTGGTCAAATTCAAACAATGTGCAGTAACAAGAAGTAAATGTCATTTTCCTCCCATCCATCTTAATTTGGCATCCATTTTAAAGCTTACCTTTGACCTTTTAAAATGTTAATACACTTAAGCACATATAAAAAACACAAAGCTCCTGGAAAAAATTAATCATAGCCATATCACGATGCCAGTCTAAAAATGTAACATCAGTAGTTTTCCTTTTTAATTTTAGGAATTGTTTGTCCAACACAGCAGCAGCAGTAGCTATGCTGCACTGGGCTACTATCTCATTTTCCAGCAAATACCCACGTTAGGTTCCACGGCCAAACCCTATCAGCATAACCAACACTACGAATTTCATTTGCTGGGCATCTGCCTGGATTCACAGCAAAGGTCCTGAAAAAGACCTTGAGAAGTTGCCTAACCCATTCCTCTGCTCCAGGCAGGACCAGCTATATCTAAACCATTCCTGATAGAAAACCTTGTTTAAAGTAGCAGCCTTAGATAAAACTGGAGAAAAATTGCACAAGGGAAAACACATAGCATAAATATGAAAATAGTTTGTATATATGTGTGTTATGTATGCAAATATGAAAATGCAAAGAGAGAAAACCCTGACCTAAATGATAACTCTCCTACCTCTGACCACTTCATGCCCTTTAAACCAGAGTTCAAAACAGGAAACTCTAATAAAAACACCTCCTTCCTTTTAAAAAATAAAAGGCTGCTAGCTTGAGAACTTCAGCTCCCAGGAAATACAGTGGCACTCCTTCTCAAGAAAGGTGGTTTCAGAAGCACCAGGTCCCAAAATATTTGGGCCTTTATGCTTCAAAGCAAAGAGCTCTTCAGTTCCACTAGAAAGCAAATAGGAAGCATGAGTATTGACCAGCCTCTCCAAAGCAACCTAAGATGTCTGGAGCCTGTTCATGATCAATGGCATTCATCTCTTCTTTTGGCTTAACTGTTTCAGGTGGGAGCTCTCTGGGATGGTCATTGCACAGCTCTGGGGCTGCATGCTCTGAACGTGGGGATCCACAGCGCACAGCCATGTACGCCGCTTACACTTTCTTCCCTGTAGCACCTGCTGGCATTCAGGGCTGGCCCCACCAATTTAATAACCCTCTTTAGAAGACAGAAAGCTATGGTGACAGCCAGAACGTATCCTAAAAGACAAGTGAGGGTTTCGTGGCTAAACACATATACAGATGACCTATGGCTGGTAACNAAAAAAAAAAAAAAATTAAATAAAGAAGTAGGCAAACTTGCACCAAAGGGAGATGCTTTCCCTCCATGAGCAGGGAATGAGAACTCCTGGCAACTGCTTTGTTCCAACTACCAACACTACTTTGTTCCAGCACAACTGGCACTTAGTCAAGCAGTCTTTCACACACGAGCAACCACTTAGGTACAACTGGGGGGGAGATGTGGGATACCAAGTTTGGCACTGCCAGCCCCATGAGAGAGCAAGATCCCTTCATGTATACTGCACTCACAGCACAGAAGAGTTGTCAAGCAGAACCTAGTTTCTTCCATCACGGAAGCCTTGTGAATCCACCCTAACCATAACATAGGTCCTCCTGTAGCAAAATGGCAAGAGGTAACACCATCCAGCCCCCAGAGATTAATTAACAGCATGTCACAGCTACAACAGCAAGGCTTTTCCATGCATTCCTTCTTCTGGGACATGCTTGTGCAAGTACATGTATGCGTACCTATGTATATACGTATGTATTTATTTATACCTACAGGCTACACACCCTCTCCAGTAGAAAGTATCCTGTGATGAAGGGACCCTTTACTGTCACACCAGGAGACCCTCCAGGGCTGCAGACCCATGCTTCCACTGATCTTCCGGGCAAAGCCTCCTGACTCAACTGCCCTCCTATGGAGCTTATGGAAAACTCGCCCTCAAGGCCAGGTACCTTATATAGCGGGTTCTATAGGCTTGGCACCTGCAGTAACTAGTCTCTGAGGACCCCAAAGGCAGCTGCCCAAGACAGTAACATAGTCGCAATTGCTCCAAACAAGTAATGATGCTTCTAATTTTCTTCCCTGGGAAGTACACAATACGGGGAGCGGGGGCAGTAACATATATCTGCACGTATTTTCCCACTTCCTTCTGGTGTCCCCCCAGCATCCCATATCCTGGAAAGCAAGGCTCAGCTAGGCAACCAGTCCTCCTCCCCCATCTTCTGTAGGGCAGACCTTCTGGCCAAGAACTGTTTTCTCATCTCCAGTCCCATCACCACAGCCAGGCATTGAGACATCTATTATTCAGACATGCCTGCCTGCTTGGTTAGGAAAATCCAGATTAAAACAAAACACGTGGCCCTTCCTGTTTGCTTTGCAGTGGCCTTGTGTGGATCCAGCTCTACGGCAAGCGATCCATCACCAGCAACCAAAAAGATGCATATCACACACACACAGGAAAACATGACACATTTTACTTAGTTTTCCATGTCTTTCATACTCACTGCCCTTCTGCACCACCTAGTTCAACACTCCTCAATATCTTTTCTTTAACCAAAACAGCATTTCATTATTTTTTTAAACCAAAACCCATTTTGTGCAGTATTGCCAGACAGCTCAATTAAAAAAAACAAAACAGAAAACCGAACCCCACAACGAATACACAATGAATACACATTTCTCCCTTTGCCACCCCAACTATATTTTGGTTTTCTTGCTTACATGGGAGAGAGCACCCATGTGCCACTGTTATCCTGCTTGAGACTGGGTTATTCACTATCTTCTGATACCCATGAACTATAAGTTAAGAACTCTTCTAGCCAATTAATTGATTCACTAAGCACAGATGAATAACTGATGAGCTACAAAAAGTCGCTATTGTCTGACTCAGTCACCAAGTAACTAACTTGGCCATTCAACCAGGGAGAAGTTTTCTTCTCTGAAAGGTGACAAGTCGCTATGTAATGACTTCTATTATTTTCTCAATAAACTCAGAGAAAATAGGACACTGCAGCTAGAAAAACACAGAAAGAGAAATTAGCTGCTACTGTCATTAAGGATTCAGAGGCTGAAAAAGAACAGTTGGTGCAATGCAGCTGGAGAGGCTTTTTGGAGTGAAGTGATTATTCGCTGGCCATTAACGAATTATTTTTCACTGGAACGCAAGACCTGCACTCCTCCAAACGACCTGGCTTTGCCATGAGGAACACACCGTCTGCTGGGGCAGGCAAGAGTCATCCCCTATCTGGGGACTGTACTGCTGGCCATCTCGCTTCTCCCACCTATTTGCTTCCATGCCACCACACAAGCAGAGAAATAATTAAGTAATTGAAGCACGTATAGCTGCTGGAAGAGAGGTTGGTCTTCAGAACTAGCCTGACCAACTGAATTTGGAGCTACAGCCTAAGCCGTGCAGGGATGTGCCTGCCCTCAATGGCCCCACCAAAGCTTGGTGAGGTGTCATGGTAAACTTCCTTTGCCTCTTGCCCATCAGAGCTCAACCCCAATAACTGGCTCAAAGATAACACGCTAATAAGACATTTATAGATGAGGTCAGCCCTGGGGATTGTTATGAGAGCTTTTGTGCCTGTTGTGGAGGAGATGGGGGGAACCCAGGCCCAGGCCCAGCTTGCCTTTCAAACTAGCAGCAGTAGCTGCCTTCCTTCTCGTACAGCGGCTGCTCTCCAGATACCTTAAGGGTGGTAAAAGGGATACGGGGAGGGATCTGCAAGCCACTAAGCTGAAGCACACTTTTATTTCTGTGGACAGTGAAGGGGATAGGAGATTTGTCCCAGGCTCTCTAATCAGTTCTTGAGAACATTAAGCCCCGTATCTGATGCCTCAAAGAAGCCTTTCCAAAAGAGTACTGGACACAGGTCCAGCTCAGAGGCATCCCAAAGCTAGCACCTGTCACAGAGTGGCAGCTGCCACAGAGGTCCCTGAGGACATCCATATAACAGAATCATAGAATTGGCTTGGTTGGAAGGGACCTTTCAGACCATTAAGTCCAGCCAATCACCCTAACCTGCCAAAACCACCACTAAACCACGTCCCTAAACACCACATCTAACCGTCTTTTAAACACCTCCAGGGATGGTGACTATACAATCTGGGCAGCCTGTTTCAATGCCTAACAACCGACTCTGTGATGAAATTTTCCCTAACATCCAATCTAAACCTGCCCTGGAATAACTTGAGGCCATAGGACTGGAAAGTCCCACAGATGAGACCCTGTGAATTCACACCACCACCCTCCCACCCATTTACAATGCATCTCTGCACATTAAAGGGTAGCATGGAAAGACCTGTTTGGGGGAGAGGGGAAAAAAAAGGAAACCCAGAACTAACAAGCAACATTAAATGAACTGGCAGAGCAGCACCTTCACAGAGTGGCCCAGTTACAGAGCTGCTCAGTGCCCTGGAAAGGATGGGCAATATTGCACACCCAGGAATGGAAGCTCCCAGGGAGAACCGAGGCAGGTTAATGGTGATCCTCAGCAGCCTAGGACCTCTCGGGCAGCCACCGCCTTTTTGAAATCTAGAGTCCACTGGCAGAATTTAGGCCCATGGCTTTAAACAAAAACTAAGGAAAGCTTTTTCTTCCTGAAGACAGTGTATGAAACCCAAGCAGTGCTGAAAAGCGTTTTGCTCTGTGGCCTTTCTGTAGATGCCATTTCTGGAGGCATGACCCAGTGCAGCACGATCTCAAAACAAAGCCACCCATGGCTAGCACCACACATCACCGAGTGACTCCCTCTGCTCAAAATAAAATAAGAAAATAAGTCAAGTACCCCCATAAACAAACCATCCATCCATCCATCCATCCATCCATCCATCCATCCATCCATCCATCCATCCCAGTTTCATAATGAAAATATTTTTGGCTCCCATTTTGCTTCCCTTCTACAAAGCCACCATTGCAGCTGTCTGTGCATACAGACCATTGGGCACGCTGTGCCACAGCAGCTTCTGCATGCTCACCCTCCTGCCTGCAGAGAGGATGACCACCCCTCTCCTCCAAACCCTCACCTGCACTGCCAGAGATATTTTATATATATATTTATATTTATCCTCAGCTCTGGGACACCCATCAGATGCACTCAGCTCCTGTAACAATCATGTGATTTATGTAGAAGTAATTGGGGTTAAACTATCTGCCACATCAAACTCCTCACATTTGGCCCCATCTTTAGGACCTAGAAACATCTGAAATAAATAAAGCCACGTGTCATTTAACAGGGTCTGGGCTTAATTAGGATCATTCTGGATTTTGTGGGAGAAATCTTGTACTGCCAGCTTTATGTGGCTAGTCCATCACTGGCAAGGTTATCTGCTTCTATTTTTTCCCCTTTAGTACCTAAATAAAAATATTTCTATTTCCACACAGCTTTTCTTTTTTTTTTTTTTTTTATTCTCCAACCAGCCGGATGACAACCACTCCTTATCTTTGGCTGTCTTCCATGCTAAAATAAGAACGCTGTTGTTACGCTGAGGGAGCTGCACCCTTCCACCTCCGTTCCCTCCTGACGTGCACACAGCTGGCTGCGCAGGAACGCCCGAGGTGCCATTTTCTGACCATTTTTCTGTGATGTTGTTGCAATCTACCCTCTAGCTACGATTTGGATTTCTAAATCACGTCGGGCTTCTCTCATGCCATGGATTTTCCAAACCTCAAGCGACAGAGGGTCTCTGTCCTGAAGAGCTGGTGATACTCAGCCCATACTCTCTGCCACCGCTTCACTGCCTTGACATAGGCTAGCTGAGACGACGGCGAGCACACAGCCAAACATCACTCGAGCGATGCCGGGAGATTTGATTAGCAGCAGAGAATGGCTGGATTAGCACAGGGATGGGATTAGAGATTGATGAGTCGTTTTGAGGCTGCTACATCTGTATTATCGGCTCCAATGGCAGCATTTGAATGTCAAGCTGTGTCCCCTCAGAGCAGTCTAGGTACCACCTATCATGGGCTGATGTGTGCAGGGCAACTGGGCAAGGCAAAGGGTTTGAGTTAGGGTCTGAACCGATAGCCCCATACAGGCGAGCCCTTGGCAGGTCATGGACAGAGATGAGGAGAAGGGAGGCAGGGAAACATGAAATTATATGCCCAGAGCTACCCTGGCAATTTGTGGGAGAGGCAGAAACAGGAGCCAGGTTTTCTCAAAACTGAGCTCCTCATGCAGGAGATGAGCCAGCCACCTTTGTTACATGCAAAGGCATTTCTTCCCTGTAATTCACACCGCCACAGGCTCTGCGCAGCGAACGCCAGCTTCACGAAGTTTAGTGTGTTCGGCGCGACCTGCTCATTGCACGTGTCATGTCCGCTACATGACTGGCTCCATCCTCGAGACGGCGCTTGCAATGCGATCCACGCGCGCTGCGAATGCTTATCGCTATCACTTGCATTTTTGGAAGTAAGCGATGAAGACACTGCAAAACCCATCACTGGGGTGATTCCCAGTCTGACCTGAATAGCTCTGGCTACTGGAGCGCCTCCAGAATTGAACGTACGCATGGAAACTCGGCATCGCTCTCCAGTTAATTCGAGCAGTTAGCCCCTCTTCAAATTTGGCTTCAATCATGTCTCAAGGTGCAAAGAGATTTCAGCCTCCCCGCAAGAGTCCCGCTGGAGCTTCTCACAGGAACGCTACAAAATTCCTCGGGGACGTTAAGGACGAAGTACTGAGGGTGCATTAATTGAGCGGGTGGCACTAGGCAGAGCTGGGCAGGAAAACTGCTCTGGACTAAGTCCTCACTGTGGCTACATCTGATTAATCACGGCCACTCGCAGTCATGAAAAGGAGGGAAAGGCTTTTCCGAATTTGCATATTAAAACCAACACCTCCACCACCCCCCCAAAACGGTGGTGTGACAATGTTTCATCGTATACTAGTGTTACGCCTGAAATATTCCTAGCAGTAGCACATTTGGGAGGAAATCTTTACTTAAAAGATTAAGATGATTTGCTAGTGATAACGATGGGAAAGGTTACTAGGAAAAAATAGAATATTTCCCTGTCAAATTTAAACGGAAAATACCTGAAGAATTCACGGGCAATCAGATACTCTTTCCTCTTTAGCGCCAGACATACGTCTTTAACGTCATGCATCCCCATCAGACAATATGTGTGTTTTGAGTCCTGCCTTTTCAACCTTCTTTTTTTTTTTAAAAAAAAAGGACTTCTGATGGAGAATGACATGCCAGAAAACTAACGACGACATTGGTAACTAAATCGAAGCCAAACCAACCTCTTCAAAAAAACCGGGGGGGGGGGGGGAATTAAAAACCCAATTAAAATACAAGAGAGGCAAGGCGAATAACTGCACCGCAACCCCTGCCCAGGCGCCTGCCCCCGCGCAGCATCTCCACCGAAGGATGCAGAACTTGCCGAGCACCCACCACACTTCTCCAGGCGCCCACGGCCACGCACGCCCGAGGCGCAGCGACGCCGGCGCAGATGACCCACGCCCCGCCACAGCCTCAGCCAGAAAAAGCCATTGGGGGGATGCAGGTGACAGCTCATCCTCCTGGCTGCCTCCACCGAGGAGCCGGGCGACAGGCGGGAGGAATTTCTGCCCCAACTTCGGAAGGGTGAATCTTCCTCCTCCTCTTCGCTTGTGACCGTCTACGAGAGGGACCCCAAATCATCCCATTACCGCCCATCTTGAAATCCACCCTACATCTTCAATCTCCTTCTTCCTCCGGAGAGCGGACCCGGGCGCTTCAAACTGCGTTTTGTTTCCCGTGGGGTAGGACCCACAAGC